>JACDRP010000424.1:0-50346 GCA_013841185.1 Hycleus phaleratus | reverse complement strand
TTCTTATTTTTTTGGAAAAGGCTGTTAGCTAAACTATTGGTTGAGGAACCAGTGGCGAAACTACCTAATAAAATAGCAGTGTGAGGGCCATAGAAGAGGAACTCTTGATTATTTCAAAGTTGTTGAATTTTGGTGAGGGGCCCAAATTTTGAAGTTCCGCTACTGTGAGAAACACTGAACTATCTTTCCTTCATTTAAATGTCAGAAAAATACGAAAATAGAAGGAAAACCATCGAAATCTAGCGATTATTTGAAAATACGGTAATATCGTAAAATATTCGAAAGCAGCCCTAGATAAACATATAGAATTATATGTATTCAAATGCAATTTCCTCCATTAATGATGCTGTTTTGCCTAGTTGTGTCAACTTGGTAGTGTATTCATATGGATTCAAAACATTTCGAAATATTACCCATTTTCCTCTTCTATTACTACTACCCTTGTCTTCTACCCATTCCAACGATCAAGCTTTTCTATATGCTGGATTAACCCGGAATTACAATAAACAGAAGGGTGGATGGCCATTTTCACTGGTGTTTTTCATTCAATACCGCCAACATGGATACGTTTCAAAACTGTGTTTGTTGAAAAGGGGTGAATTTTTAGGGCGCAAAATTTTTATAACTCTTGATGAACGCGATACGAGTAAATTGGTAAAAATCTGTAATTTTATTCAAAATTTTTCCGTTGATTACGTGCTCATTTCTCTCTCAGTTTATTGTGGGGTGATTTTTATATCAGACGCCATTAGGGTAATTAGTGGCAATGGTGTGTATTTATTGTATATGCGACTATACCCAACTAAGCTACACCTGTCTGTTATTGTTGTTAGTGCTTCGTGCACCATGCATTTTTATGAATTTTATATTTGACAAGAATTATGGTGATGTGAAACCGCAAGGGAAATTAAACGAAACTATACGGGCTATAGTCTGGATGGTGGGGCCTTGCACCGTTCCAAATTTGCATGACGCTATTGCGGAATTCTCAGAAATCAAACACGAATAAATTCAACAAATTTGTCAATAAGTAGCATCGAATTTATCTGCGTTATTTTTTTGCTTTACTTATAAATATTTCGTCTCTATTGAATTTTTGATGAACTAATCAACTTTTCTCTATTAGTGCCGTTCTTTGTCTTGATTAAAGTAATTTACCATTTCATCATTTTATTAGTAATTCAGCAAGAAAGTCAGTTTGATTATAAGTCTAAAGTGGATTAAAATTTGAACTTTCCTGTTACCTATTTCTACTTTTTCGTTGATGACGAACATAATTTTACTACAATTTTCTTCCATCAACTAATCTTCAATATAACGCAGCTTCCAAACGAGAAAAAAAGAGTTGACATAAACTATATCTAACTGGGTCGTGATTGACCGACCGACACTCTATTCCACTGATGAGGTGGTGAAACTTTTCTTCTACACCCCAACTATAGGGCGATAATCCTAAAGTCGTGTCAAGATCAAGCCGCGATAATACCGAAGAAAGTGCCCATCAAACAAACAAAATGTCAGACAGCGAACCGGAAAGTGGGTAAGAAGAATCCTTTGGAATAATAGGGCCAGTTCATCAAGTCAACAAAACCACCCTTCTTTCGTTCTGTTTTTTTCTCCCCGAGCCAGATTTGTCTTTTGGGCAAATCTTAGCACACCACTTAGTCGTCATTCAATGTGAAATTAGAGACAGTGTTAATGACTTTTTCATTTAGTGTAGCCGACAATAAACAGACAAAAAGTAAAAAAAATAAAGAAAATGCGAGCGGAAAAAGGGGGTGAAGAGAGATTACTAAAAGATAACCGCCACTTCTACAGAGACATCAGTGCGTTAAAAGGGTGGCAGTGACGTCTTCTATGCCGTTGGTGTTCATTATCACAAACGAGTAAGGAGGTTGGACGGTTTTTCTGTAGATGGGGGGTGGTAGTTGGAATAAAATAGAGGGTGGAGGGGTGGGAAACTGTGGAAACGACCGCTTGCACTTTCGACCGGTCGAATTTATGGGCCGCATGTGCGTTTTATTTGGTTGAAGTAAACGAGGGTGAGTCGATTCAGGACAAGAGGCGCAAGGGAGATAGTGGTGGTTGAGTTGAGTTGAATTGAGTTGAGTGAGTATTGGAATAGATTTTTCTTTCGATTTTTTTTTTGAATAACTAGTCGAAATGAAATGGTAATTTTACGCTCCATTTCTGGTTCATCATAATGGAATAAATTATAATCACAATTTGATTTTTAATGTTGGAATTAATAATTTATTTAATCCGTAATTTGACTGATGAATATGCACGCCCTACTATAGAAAACAAGTTTAGAGTTGTCGTTTTGGGTTTAGATTTAAATTTCGGTGATGTCAGGAAAATTACAGGTTTCCAATGAAAAGTTCGTCGAATACGTTTGAATTATGATTTTTTTTCATACGAGTCGAATAATTTCACGAGTTGCTTAACTGTAAGAAAGAATCACATGAAGATTTATTGAATCGCTTTATAATATTGAAAGGCAAATGACAATTCACAACATATTTTCATAAAGATCAATTCTTCGATTTGTTTCAGTGTAAATGTTGGAATTAATTGGATTTAAACAAATATATTCGACGATAATCAATCTTTTCTGTTTTGATATATTTGAATCTACACCACTATACACATTTATAACAAATACGGCGCCAGTTATTTGTTTTTCAAGTTGACTTGTTCAGCTTTTTTAAAAGGTACATTTGTGCTCCGTTTCATTCGATCAAACAAACTATAAAGTTGACAACACAACGAATAGAGTGTTTGAGAACGACAACTAGATCTTCACCACCCTCTCGCTACCCTCTTTTTAAACCGCTATGCTTTTGTTGAAACTTGTAGCAATACACTCACATATTTCTATATTTATGTGTGTGTCTGTATGTATTGTGTTGATGTAAAGACGTTGGACTTTTGTGAAAGACGTCTTATCACTCCGTTGCCAGATATCGTTTCGAAACGTCACACCGTCGCCCGCCACCATGTTTGGCCGAATTTACGGCTGCCACTTCCGGTTATCAACACTGGATGATCTTCCGGGTCGCTACCACTATAATCCACCATTTTCAACAGATGGAAGTTGCAAATGGTCGTGGGGATTTAATTAAAATTTTTTCGGTTCGACTGAAATCTGTAGAATAATTATCTCTATTTCTGGCTATACAACTACGAAATTTCCGCAAGGTTTACGAGCCCTTTCAACGGAAATTATTTATATTCGAGAAACTGAAGATCTAAAGTACATCATTTTCGATCCAGTGTCCGCAAGTTTAATAATCGATATCTCCCTTGTTTGATGATATATTGTAACGATCCGAACGCCATTAGATAGAGAATTTTAAGGCGCATCTGGGGGTGTATTTGGTTTTTAAAAATTCCGATTGAATTCTGAGTTATGGGCTTAATTTTGGAGCATGTTTTTCTCTAATTTTTCCATATTTTCCTTATAATTTAGCCAATATTGTCCATATTCCAATGATTTTTTCACAGTATGTAGCAAATAGAAAGAGGTTTTTAAGACATCCAAGAAATTTTACAATAGATCTGTTAATTTTCCAGGAAATTGGCCGAAATTGGAGGCGTTTTCTTTGATTGTGTGTTCAAAAAGTGCTAATCCTAAATAATCGATATCTCTCCTGTTTATTGATATATTGTAACGACTAAAATACCATTAGATACAGCATTTTAAAGAGCATCCAAAGATTTATTTTGTTTCCAACAATTCTTATTAAATTCTGAGTTATAGAGATTAATTTTGAAGCACTTTTTTCAAATCTTCCAATATATCTCTTATAATTTAGCAAATATTGTCGATTTTCCAATGATTTTTTCATAATATGACGCAAATGGAAAGAGGTTTTTGGATATCCAAGAAATTTCTCAATAGAATTGTTAGTTTTCCTGGAAATTGTCCGAAATAGGGGGCGTACATTAAGTATTTTACTTCGATTCTGTGTTTAAATGCTAATTTTAAATAATCGATAACTCCCTTATTTGATGAGCTATTGTAACGAATTTAGCAACATTAGAAAGGGCATTTCAATGAGTATCTAGCAATGTTTTTTATTTTGGATAATTCCAAGGGAATTCTGAGGTACAGAGGAAAATCTTTGAACACGATTTTCTAATCATTTTCTCACAGTTTATAGCAAATTGAAGAAGCTTTAAGACTTGCGAGATGTTTTTCATAAGATTTGTTAGTTTTCCGGGAAATTGGCCGAAACTGGAGTATTTTTCTTTGATTCTGTATTTAAAAAATGCTAATCTTTAATAATACAACAGCATTAGAATAAGCATTTTAAGGAGTATCTGAGAATTTTTTTTATTTTGGAAAATTCCAATCAAATTTTAAGTTATAAAAGAAAATCCCTATAATTAAACAAATATTGTCGAATTTTCTATAATTTTCTCACAGTTTATAGCAAATTGAAGAAGCTTTAAGACCTGCAACAAGTTTTGCAATAGATTTGTTAGTTTATCGGGAAATTGACCGAAACTGGAGTCTTTTTCTTTGATTCTGTGTTTAAAAAATGCTAATCTTTAATAATATAGTTGCAGTTTAAGGAGTATCTAAGAATAGTTTTTAATTGGAAAAATTCCAGTCAAACTCTGAGTTACAGAAGAAAATCTTGGAATTTTTCATAATTTGCGCAATAGTGTCACAAATATCGTCGATTTTTTGATGATTTTCTGACAGAATGTAGCAAATTGGGGGAGATTATCGGATCTCCAAAAAGTCCTTCAATAGGTTGGTTAATTTTACGGAAAATTGATCGAATTGGAGAGTTTACATCTTTCACTTAAATTTGATATCAAAAGGATCAATTTTTAATAATCGATATCTCCCTTGTTTGATAATATATTGTGATGAATACAGTAGTATTAGAAAAAGTATTTTAAGAAGTATCTATTAGCTTTTTTATTTAGAAAAATTCCAAACGAATCTTGAGTCATGTGAGAAAATCTTGGAGGACGCGTTTTTCTTTAAAAATTCCATATTTTCCGTTATAACATAGCAAATATTATCGATTTTTCAATAATTTTCTTACAATTTAAACCAAATTGCCAGAAATTTGCCAGTTATTTTCTAGGAAACTGATGAAAAATGATGTTTTATTTCAAGTTTTTTGTACTGATTAATCTTCGTTTCTGTTTCCGCTCCATTTCTGTTTCTGTTAGGATAAATTTTCAAAAATCCGCCTCCGATTCTGTTTTTACTAGTAATTTTTTGAACCTGACAGAGGAACCGGGTGTGCATCAGCCATAAATTCTTGATACAATCTCAATGTCCGTCATACAATTCTCGTATTATTAATTACAGTCGTATTGTGGAGGACGAATATACCTGAATTCGAATATGGAATGTCGACTTGTCAGTTTCTAAAAGTCATTCACAATAGATTTGTTTAGAAACTATTTTGAATAAACGTTTAGGGCGACAAGGAGAGTTAGAAAAAACCGATAGAAATTGATAGATTATTGTAAAAATTTTTCTAGAAAATTCAACTGAAGGTGATAAAACGTTGCGGATCCTTTTTATGGATTTATCAAGGGAATCATTCCGAATGTTGTCTCTCTATATATAAATTCACTATTCATTTAATCTACGTGATAGTTGATCGTTTGGGAACAATTCACTCGTCTTATTACACAATGAATCCGTCATTTATATTGTTAGTTGATGGATATAAAAACACAAATTGTATATTGAATCATCTTTAATCTCGATCTATATCTTGAAATTGTATAGTGTTGGTGAGAATTGTAACTTGTTTAGAATTGTACTAATTGAAATTTTGATTAAAATCAGTCGTTTACATGAGGCGAAATTAGTGTAATAGAAATTATTGATTGTTAGTTTGCATTGACCATTGAATACTGGAAATTTGGCCGTGTAATAACAGTAATAGTGTTGAGTACAATTGCTGGTATGGTTGAATGAACATGGATCGATGATGCATTATTGCTACTAGCTATTGTGAAATTTTGATATACCATGTAGAATTGTGTGCAGTAAACCGTACAATTTCAACCCTTAAAAATTGTTACAATTATTAATATTGAAGGGTTGTTTTAACACATGCTAGTTCTTTAAATAGTGGTCCGGATGGTTGTCAATCATCGAAACAGATCAAAAGACATGACTCAAAGTCGGTTGTTCCTATTACTCGAACATATGCGAACCGTGTTAAGTTACACTGTTACATTGTAGCTCCTTTAACAAGCTTGTAATATGTTCCTTTAACTGCTTGAAGTTTTCGTAATAAGCGGCAATGTCATCGTTCAACATTCGAAGACCGTCATCATCATTATCATAATTCTTGTCGTTCGTACAAGAACGGAAACGTATAACTGTCTATCTCGATTTTTTTCTTGTAACATTCCTCCCCTTCATCAATTTCAGTTTTCGAAACGAAAAATCTCAAAAGACATCAAACGACATTCTTATTAAATCGTCTTTTTTCCGCTCGTCTCACTGTCTATCCGGGAGAAAAATAGAAATTGATATGTTTAGAATTAGCTAAATTTGTGGTCGAGATTTATCAAAAGACTTGTAAACAGATTTATAATAGTTTCGTGTTTTCATCATTTGTACAACTTCAAAGGTTTGTGATTTTTTTTTTTTTAGAAATATCCGGAAATCAAAAATCTAATCCTTCTCAATCACTATTATTATTCATCATCTCTAATTAAATTTACAACAATATTATTAGACGGAAACGTTCAATTAACTTGAATTGAATGCCCTATGGGCAACTAAATGCGTAATAATCAATGTGGCAACGACAAATTTCCATCGTGCAATAATGTCGTAAATCACACATTTATAGCCCTTGTTGCGTTCAAAGCGTTTTAATTTTAATTAAACGCCGATAATTGTTGGTTTTTATTAATCATTGAAATCTATAAATAATTAAACAAGTAAAATTTCCAAAATTAGTTCAGTTTGAAGACAATTTCCCCTGTTATTCGAACGAAACCAGTTCTGAAATTTCAAATTTTGATTTATTTTCCTATCATTATTTCTATAATTTCCAAATTCATCCAATCTTGAATAGAGCAAAAAAACATCTTATCGGCTAATTTGAAATATTCTGTTGTTGTTTATCAATATGATAGATTTGATATTTGTTGGGAAACAGTAAAAGTATTGGAGGATTATTGGGAAATGCAAAAGATTGGGTTGCGACGAGGATGGGATTCGAACCCACGCGGGCAGAGCCCATTGGATTAGCAGTCCAACGCCTTAACCACTCGGCCACCTCGTCCTTGATATAACTCTAATCAATCCATTATCAAAATTACCGTATTCTAACATAAATTAAAAAAAAAAATAATAGAGAATAATATAAACCAAATGTAGCCTTGATTTTTGTATAATTACCGATAAATAATTGCATAAAGTTATTAGAATAATGTGCAAAAATTTGTAAATCCTTCATAAATTTTAATTAAAATTGGCGCCATTAATTAATTAAAATACACATAATTAACAATAAGGGGAAGTGTTGAATGCAAATTTATCTATTAATGTTGATTAATAGGTCGGCTTGTAGTTGGGGAAAAATAATTTGAATTCAACCCACCAAATGGCCGTTCAATTTTAACTTTTAATTAACTCTTTCAGATGGTCTTGGCAATCCATCTATAATACTCAAATATATCGAATAGACAATTTTTTGAGGCGGCACAAAAATTTGCTTTCTAATTAAAATTTTTTCGTTAAACTAAAGAGAAATGTGTAATTTGTTCCCCCAATTCGCCACGTTTTGCCAGGCCAATAAACTTATCGTCCACATTGAATATCGGGGCGTTTCGTTGACTGAAGGTTTTATTGAAACGAAATTGAGGAGATTGGTGTTATCTGGCCTCGAATTAATCGTTTCGCAATAAATATGAAGAAATTAATGTTATTTTGCAACATTTACCGTTGGTGATTTAAAATCGGCTTATTCAAATAGGAGAAGTTGAAAATAAAACTATTACGGTTGTGTTGTTTGAATGGATGGTTTTTAAAATTCTCCAACATCGGATTGTAATCCGTTTATTGATAAATGAGCGGCTTGTTCCGTATTATTCTTGTTTCTAATTCAAATAAATTCCCAACAATAAAAGGGTGGAAATGAAGGATTATAGAGTTTTTCGTGCCAGAAGTGTCATGTTTGTAGAGGTCTTTTAGAGGAGATGACGGATAGCCCTTGTCCAGTCGTGTAACGAGGGTCCTCTTCACTCTAGTAAAACACCATGTTAAGAACAAATATACACATATACACACATAAAATATAACACATTGATAAGTTAAAGGTTGATAATTTTCTGTTCATTATAAATGTCAGTTATGAGAAGTTTTACAAACTTTTTCCATTGCGTGTCGGTATTGTTTAGTTGTTAGTTGCTTGTAAAAATTGTGAAATAGAAAAAACCTGCTAGTTTCTATTTTGTTTTACACTTAATTACAGTTAGAATTAATTTAATTGTATTACAGTTAACGAAAAAAAGAAGCTAAACGAAAATAATGAATATTAACATAAATAGACACGCAATCTTCATTTCGATTCGTGTATTTTATTTTGTTATATTGTAGGCCTTGTCGACCGGAAAGTGCATAATTAATATCAGTACCAAAGGACATGTTTCAAGCCGGTATTTTCCACAACCACCTCTGCATTAATCCATCCAGATGCGGTATAATCCGGCAATGATGGATGATTAGAACGGACACGATACACGGCTACAATATAAACGTGTATGCACAGTTTCAATAGTCGAACGAACGATATTAAGCCCATTTTACGATCGAGAAACACCATTTCTGTTAAAGGGAAATCTAACTATATCTATATACGCCATGACTAAACATTACTCCGTTTTAACTCGATTTCCCTATCCGACAGCAATTACTTGAAATTGCTATCCCGGTAATATACGTGTAGTAGAGTGTCCGGCTGTTGTTGTATCGTTAAAATATTCTCGATTAAAGTGTCGACAATAGCGGCCATAAATTCAACAAGATCTAAAATTAACAATGCGGAATTTGTAGGCAAACTACGATTTTTCTTCAACGCTTTCTCCAATATTTTGCTTACTATTTTAACCATATTTTATAATGATGATTTTCAGTTTATGTAAATTTGATCGTACATAGTCAGTGGAATGAGTTACGATTGGAAATTTATGTTTGAAACTTTCCCAGATTTGTTCTCGAAATTCTCGTAAAGTTCCACTGCTTACATATGTAAACATTAAAGGGTGAGCTTGAATTATAGCCTAGACAATCGAACGACGGAAATTGTAGATTTAGCATCAATCAAGTCTATAACGGCCCTTAGAGTGGATGTATAGTCGAGCTTTAACTAGCCAATTGAATTAGACACCTGAATTATATCGGCTAATAGAGCCACACAAATCTAATTGGACACAAACATATCGAACAATAATCAACTAGATTTCGATTGTGTTAATTTGTAAAAATTTTAGAAAACTCCTATTGCCGGCGATAAATATCGTTGCCGTCTACAGAAGTAAATTATGCACCCCGTAAAGTTTTATCGGAATGGAATGTGTTCAGTTTGGGAACTAATTGGACGTAAGAACGAAGATGTTACGGTCACCAAGTTGGAGCGATCCTGGGGACAGAAAACCGAATTTATCGGATAATTTAATTCGCTCGCTAAGGCTCATTTCCATTTCGTCGTAATTTTTCTTGACACCACCACCGCTACGTTTTAAAATTGTGAAAGATTCGATTATATGCACTCGTCTGAACTTTTGCCAAATAGTCTACAATTTAGAAAATAGACACCGATATCGTCTATATTTTAGAAATTGCGGGTGTTTTTGTAATTTTTATGTGAAATTAACACACATTCCTTACGCTATTGCAAGTAATGCGTCTCAACCTAATTAAAGACGGCAACTTCTCGTTAATCTCCAACAATAGCGCCGTTATTTGTTATAATTGATTCGTAATTGCTGTTGACATGTTGCAGAAAATCACAAAGTATTTTAATCGAAATATTCCGCTATTAGTCCTTTGAGTTGTTCAACTTGCTCGAATTATGAACATGACGCTTTTTCCATCCGCAAATCTCTGGCGTATGGTTTAAGTAAATGCCAAAAATGAAAGATTATATTGTTTACATTCGAGAAATTCGTAGATTCTTTTTAAAACTGTACAATGACAATAGGGAGAAATGTTGGAGAAAAAATTGAAAATTGAAAAACATCCAGCAGAGTTGTGTGTTCCTGTTTCCTTATAAGTTCAACACATTCAGTCAATAAAGTACAACAAAAGTAGATAATTTTCCAATGTAAAAGTTTGAGAGAAAGAGAAAGTCGTATATATATAAAAGAGTAAAACTGTCAAGTAACAGTAGAGGAGTAGCGTAAAAGAAGATGAAGGAGCGAGGAGGAAAAAATTGGGCGCGGGCGAAAAAGGAGCTCAAGATAATGTATACAACAAAGTTGTGTGGAAATTGTTAAAGTTAGAAACTGCTGCATGCGATGTTTTCTTAGAAAATTGAGTAACACCGGAAGATGAATATTTCAGGCCTGCCAACCGCGCCTCAACACCCTCAGTTAAAACGTTGTTGCCGTACAACATTCACAAAATAATCGAACGTACCTTTTAACGTCCACTTTATAGTAGATATATGTGATTCCCCCAATTATAACCACAAAAATAAGTTTTTAAATTGGAAATCATTGGTGTGTTTTAATTATATCGTAAAATAGACGATTCGTTGGTGGGGTTTCATTGAAAATTAAAGGAAAATTGAACTAACAACAGTGTCAGTCAAGAAAATCTCATCAACAATTCAAACAGCAGGTGGCCGAAATGGCTGTCTTCGTTTTACGTTTTTGTTTAACGAAAGGATTAAAGGAAGCCTACAATTAACATAGGGCTTCTGATAAAGGAAGGATATTAAAATGTGCCGGAAATTATAACGTAAATCCTTCTTGGTTAATTCGACTTGATTTGGTTGTTGTTGTTTGATTACAGAAATATTTCATAAATAAACATAACTGAAATGAATGAACAAAACGATACACACTCACAGCAATAGGGGTTGAAAAAGCACAACCAGTTGTCATATCCTTTAATCCGATTAACAGGCTGTATAAAAAGGATGGCTCCAACGAAGACTACATATTTCATGATGTTGCCAAGTTCTGCATATGCATATGTAAAATTTTGGTGTTGAAATGCCGCTCCATTAGCCGATTGGGACTCTCCCTTTATTATCAAAAAAAATAAATAAATAAAACAATTCGAATTTTAATTGAATTGATTATAATTGGACAAAACCGAAATCGTTTATACCAAAAGATGTTTATCTTTTAATTATAGTTTGAGAATTTGATGATATTCTAGAGTTTGGATTACATATCTCCGCTTCTATCAAATTTTACAAGTGATTAAATTAAGTAAACAATTTATAATCAGTATTCTATACTAATGGAATCTAATAGCTCAACATATCGTTGAATGACACATCTCGCTTTCTCATCAATTCAATTCCGCTACCCTTTGTTGGATTGTTGTCAAATATAAGTTAGTCTCAAGGCGTGTATATGTGTGTTATATTATTCAAATTGGAGGGTAGCCGGATGAGATGCAACACCGCTAATCCCTTTCCGAGCGGTATTATTAATGAGACAACGAAAGTTTCGGCATCGGCTGTTCCTTGAAACAATATTAGAACGCCTATCGATCTAACCCAAAAATGAAAAGTTACTAGAACATCGTGTATGTAAACGAAATTTCTAATTAATTTTCTAAAACAATATAGATAGTGTTGATGTTGTCATTATTGCCATCGTTCGGTGCGATTTTTCCCTCGTTGATCGGGTCAATTAGATCGTTAGTTGCATCATAGTCTAGCAAAGATTCCGTTGAATCACCATCATTTCATTTATCACGATTAAGTTTTATCTCAAAAGACAAACCATTAATTCAAATGGAAATTCTGTGCTTGATGATGATGATGGTGGTGGTGGTGGTAATGTTTCAAATATGACTTTGTAAACATGATATCCTTGATAGTCTCAACATATATATATATATATATATATGTGTAGCAAACTCTTATCATTATGTTTTGCCTTACTAAGTGTTGCAATATGTGAGAGTATTTACACTTGCGATTCTAATTAGCTGCAAAAGATCCCTCGACTCGATTAGTCTGTTATTAACGACGTCCGTTAGCGGAATATTCTGTGAAATTCAACCATCAAAAGTACATTCCCGTACGAAATGTGTGCTGTATTATTTATTTAATATATTAAGAAATTAATGAAGTTTAGAGTTATTTTAAAATTTATAAGAATAGAATTGGATGTGTAAAAATGGTGGATGCGCCGGGTGAATTATTATCGTTTCGAAAACAAACAATTGTCTTGTTGTTCTCTATTCCGCCTTAGATCTTCATTATTTTACCTTGTACTGTATACAGTTTGAACTGAATTTCTCATCATTATAATCTTTTTATTAATTATTTTGCAGTGGAAGTAACGGCACGTCTTTAAAACTCCGTTTCAAATATTGTTAATGAAGAACTGGCAAAGTAGGAGATCGTCTCCCACTTCAAACTAATGAACGATGAAATCCTAAAGGCTGTTGTTATTTCGTTCTCTTTTTCGTTTATATACTATTATAACTATATATAGATATAAGATAAAACGTCTCTCTGTTCATTCTTAGCTTTGAACTCGTATAGAAGGTAACTCAAGTGTGCTTGCATTTAGACCGCTCGTTAAATTCCCGGAATAGTCTTCAGTCTAGTTGGATGAGACTGTCTCTACTTTCAAAATGTCAAACTGTACAAAACCGCAACTGTCTTTGTGTTTAGTTTTGGGGGATAGCCATTACATTCTGATATCGTACTAGTGGTAAAGTCTCATTTTCAACATTTACTCTAACTTGGTAGTTTCTAAAAGAGGAAATTTCTCGTCGTATTCGATGGTATTGTAAGAGGAAATGTCGATTTTCTTTTCAAAAGACATACGGAAACGTTCTTTAAACTTAATTAGAAATTTTATCAATAGAAATGGTTGGCGTTTTATAGAACGCTGACGCTAGCACATTTACAATCAGTATTATGTGGTTGAATATAGCGAATTTTTGAATTGATTAAATCGAATTTGGGTTTCTCATCTAAACTAAGTTGCCATGTTAACCTGTCGATATTATAATTACGCCAGTACCAGATATACACAGAAATGGATCGATTATGGGTCTAGATAGTGGAGTAATACTGGATACAGAATGCTATAGATAGATGGATAGATAGAGAGATAAACTAGAGGGAACGTTTGTAATTATGTAGGGAATGTTTGCAATCGCCGGTTTAATATAGTAGCCCTTTGACAGGTCTTAGCTTTGATAACACATATTGGTTTCCGCGTTGAGGGAAACTAATTGAGGTCGGTAATCGTTTCCACTCCTATGATTTGGACACTATCTAGAACAAATGTTCTAATCACACACTAACAAGCGGTCCGAAATTAACAAAATAATCCCAGAGATTCCAAAATTATTCCCAAATATTTAGAAATTAACAAATTTCATTAGTGTTTCGGTAGAATTGCCGATTTAAATTCCGCAATGAAGAACGTCTTTTCGATCAGAAACATCTCCAGAGACCTAAATGTTTCCGTTACTCGTTTTTATTCCGTTTCCCCTTTTCACCAGTTACTTTGATCTGGTAACGTCAATCAGTTCGCTGAACATGCAATACACTCAAGATTAATGACGTTACGAAATACTCAAACAAATAAGAAACGAATTGGCGGTCGCTGAATCGGTTTGTTCAAATAACTCGACATTGATCGAAAAATTAAATCAACTCTAAGATAGTTCCAGTTTTCTGGATTGTATCGAGATTTTTAGATGGTAGATTGAAAGTTTTTCTGCGATATATTCTATCGTCTAATCTAAAACGAGCAAAGTGTGCGGTGATAAATCACCAGAACTACAGAGTGACTCCTTTTATAATTAATGAAGACGGCAATCTCTTTTAATTCCGGTAGTATATTCTCATCTGAGTTTTCGGCTTTCTCCCCCCTTACTACTGTAGTAACTGGAATAAAATTGACGACAAATTCATTTAAATAATTTCTTTTTGTAAATGGCAGAAGGAAAAAATCGTAGAAAAGACGGAACGTTTATTTGAATGGATGGAATAATTTGGATTCAACTGTAGTTCAAAACAAATACCGATTATAGTTTCGTTTTCCATAATGGAAGAGTCACGATGTTTGGTCACGATGATCCCTAGACGTCCATAAAACCGCGGGTAACGGTCGAGCAAAGAGATTTCAAAAATGGTACGACACGATCCACTGTTATTGCCCCAGTTAAAACCACATTTATTCGCTTTAGGGAATGTATAAACCATATTTTTATTCTATCGATTGTTGTTGTAATTTAGAGTTAATAAGATTGATCGAAATTTCCAACATCAATCGAAATTGGGAAGTTGATAATGCGCCTTGTCTGTTTCAATCCGTTCAAATAAAACGAAAGTTGGTTTATTAAATCTACGAAGACGGAAAAAATAATGTCTTGATATTTGGATGTTTTCGAAAATTCGCTACAATTCTCTCGATGGGCGAGATTTTTCCTCGATTTTCTATTTTTGAAAACAATTCCACGTTGCAATAACAGACAAGTTGTATAGTTTCAATTTAAAAATGTGAATTTTCCGACAACGTTGGTGACAATACACTCATGTTGTTTCAGATTTCAGATTGAATTTTGTGTAGAATTTCTTTCCAATCTTTCCCCTATATTTCTATTTCTATGTTTTATTTGCGGAAATTTTTAATTTACATCTACTGTTATGTTTGTAATGTTGTTGGTAATCATTCAGTCGTTACAGTTTCACGTTAAAATAAACATGAAGGGCGAATTTTCGTTCGATAATCGAGCCCTCGATACGGCTAGCTTTTTATACGAATCAAGCTCGATTATTGGCGGATATTTAACGAATTGATTGGGGTTTATTGTTTATTTTCTATTTTACAATAAGGAGTATTTTCATAAATTGTGTGCAAGATGGAATTGATACGTTGCGCTCTCTCTAAAGAACAATGCAAATTGGATTTGTTTAGATTGTGGCATCTTTTGAACGTGTATTTTCTGATTCACTGTAACTGTTTTGCATCAGCCAAATGTAACAGAAAAATAAATTTGCATATCCATACGATACAAGTAGACAAGACAAGGTTGTGTTTTGTGTTTGTTCACGTTCGAATCGGATTAGTCAAACTATTTTATAATTTTGATAAACATCGCAAAGTTCGCGTCGCAACGTAAAATTCATAGGCAACAATAAAACTAATACGCCAGGAAATTGCATGAAACGATGCCAAGTACATTTCCGTATATGTCGGTCGGAATTGCTTTGTTTACCGAAACAAGCACTAATGACCATTGTGAAATTGTCTTTGTTGTTGTTGTTGTTGTATTGTTAGTATTGTCACTTTAGCCGTTAGTGTTCTTACATCTTAAGATTTACCTGAAACATTTAACTTTATAAATGTTTAGGGCAACAAGTTTGAATAGATTTTCAATCGAAAAATTTTGGTATCTCTTAGAAATTGTAAATCGAAACACGTTCACATGAAGAGGGATTCGAGTGGACTTGTCAACTGTTGACCGATAACGGAAGAATGTTTCAAAAGCACGACGCCCTAGAGTGTACATCAAAGCGCCGAGACGTCGACGACCTTCTACACTAAAGAACCCGTGTCGCCGATAATTCGTAATTATCCGAGATAATTATCTTCATTTTGCTTTCGCTACAGTTTCCTTTGCCCAATATCATCATCATCTTATATTTTCCGACTTGAAAATGTTTACCACCATCAGATTTTAATTATTCGATAAAATTTATGCCAATTTAAAGTAAAGAAGACAAAAAAGTCGAATTGAATTCGGTTCAATTGGATATATGAAACGCACACACAGTTAACAGAGGCCCATCGTTGTCGGCAAAGACAGATACGTAAGGGTTGCCCGCTAATTGAATTTACGATGACAGTTTGTGCCCCGGGTGGCCGTATATTTGGCGACGACATCGCTTTCGAGATGCCAATATCGGCTTGTCCCAGAGGAACGATCTGCGCTGCTGCTAGCTCGTTTCCAGTTACCCTGGTCCACCAATTGCTACACAATTTGTGTGATCATAAGCTTGCTTTTTTTTAAAAAATGACTTATACATTTTGATTTAATCGAAGACAAATTTTCAATATCTTCTACCCTTTTCTATATTGTCTTTTATCGTTGATAATGGTTACGATGTTACGGTTCGTATGGTTTTATGACTCAAACGGTCCACTTGGTGTAGCATTGAACAGGATTTATTTCCAGTAGGCGTGGATCTTGTATTTTAAAATTAGTCAACAGAACAATCCTATAAGCTTTATTTTTTTTGCACAATGACAGGAATTAAGCTGAAATAATAAAACCATTAAGCCAGAAACTAGGCCAGAAACTTCCCTCCATCGTTAAGCAATTACCAATGGGATGAAATATTCGGTAACAATGTCCAAGTTAGTTAGTTAGTTAGTTAGAAATAGTAGTAGTATTTCGTTATGTGCGTGTGTTCCTCTTGAGTATAACTTTGTTGCTAATTATGCGTTAGTGCCGGTTAAATGATGGCGCTACTATTACCCGATAGTAGAACCCGTCAAGGGTCGATAGAGTATGGTTTGAATTTGAGCCGTTTCAACACCTGCCACCCGATTCAACCGTTGCAATTATTTACGTTATTCGAAAAGTTTGACTTGTAAAATGTTCATTTTCCTTGATCCATTAATACACTTGAACCACGAAAATCTCCTCAATCATTCATCATAATCCCTAGCGAGTTGTTAATGTGGCAATTTCATGTTTATAAAATTCCGTAAATTGGCGACTTAACGATAGAAATAACACAAATTTGATTTTAATGTTGATCTAATAGTGTAATAACATAATTTCGAATTGGATAATCGAAAATTTTTGCTTATTGTTGTCTAGTTGCGTGTATATTTCGTATATTTAATGCGTTTATTCCCTCCGAAAACAGGAGAAAGGTTACGTACAGTTTCTGCAATAGTACCATCTGCGTCCTGTTTTTGCTTAAAATAAAAGACACGCCAAATTCACTTGAAATAATGTAACCAACTATAAAGTGGAAAAGTAATAATAATAATCGACCTAATGGAAATTTAAAGGATGACCGACCCTGTGCAGGATCTCAACCTTTACGATGACATTTCAAGATAACACCACAATGTTGTATTGCAACATGTCACCTACAATAGTGATTGAAATAGTTTCGTAAATCGCGATTTGACATTTTAATCGATCGCGAGAGAAATTACAAAAAATCTTGGTCAAATATTGTGATTGTTTAATTGTTAATAAAAGTTAAATTTCCGTTTAAATTCGTATTAATTATGTTTAATTACAATTCAGTTAGAATAACATTTAATACTCGACTGGCGTGTAATTGGATCGAACTATCTGTTCTTGTAATTGAGGCAATGTCTGTTGCAGAATGCACATATGCTCAACTATAAACACACAGGTCCGATTAGTAAAACAAACACACATATATTACAGTGTGTTCGCCTAATTTAGTTAGTTAGTGAGCCGAAAGATGTACTCTTAGTGGTCTCTACTTCAACTATATGGGGTATATGCTCACGTCCTTATAATGCTCGACTTATGCAGATTAACAAAGGCATAGACTATATGCACAAAAGCACAAACCACCAGAAATTAACAACTTGCGGCCCCAACTTGAATTATCTACCGGTACTTCCGTTTTAAAGCCCCCTACTCTCTGTTATTTCGTATAGAGTGAAGAGAACTATTCCTTTTAACATATTAACTATCTATCTTCTTCCAACTTTATCCTCTTGTGTAGTATGTTTACAAGTTTACGAGAAACTCACCTTTAAAGTATTCACTTCCGCAACTTAACCATCTCGAATAAGCCCATTATACAACTAGTATTTTTTTCGTTTTTAATATTTTTGATGATAGTTGGAATTGTAGATAGTGTGGTGAAATATCGAATCAGATTCGGCTTTCATTTTCATCCGGAATCATATGAGGTCAATAGGACATTAAGGATAGGATGTGCGGAGCCGGCGGCATCATTGAGTTCGCGCCCCTTTATTTATGGCAAACATAAATCAAACGGACACAACAATACGCACAATAGCAACCGGTTTTCGGACACACTCGATAACGCACACAAAATATAACGAAGACATCCCCAAATTCTAACACTATCCCCTTTGAATTCGCAAATTACTAACATTAATTACAATCGACAATATTCTAAAGATAATATTTTAACGTTGGAATTCCTTCGGATCGTTACGATTGTCCAAAAGTAGAGGAATTGATGGGAATTTTTATGGACCTCCGTCAATAATCGTCGTCAACGATCCGTTTATAAATCGGTTTTCTATAAGTATTGGAAATCTTGTCATGTGGTCTGAATAAAAATAATCTAAAAGGACGTGTGACGACCTTTTACCCTTATTTTATTAAAATCGAGCCATTTTTCGGTATCCAATAGGCTTTTAACGGGCTCCAAAGGGAGCCACACACGGATCACTATAGAATATAGAAATCTTGATAATCGTAGTTTAGATAATCCAGTTTAGAGAATAGTTGAAGCGATAAATAATGAAATTATCGAGAAATCAGGCAATTTATGGAATCAAAAGGAAAAACAACAACGATATCGTACAATGATTGTATTCATAATGGAACAGTACGAGTTGTTCAAACCGATTTTGATTGCACCAATCGGATCACATATAGAGAGCCATGTTTAAATCGTGGATTCGAGCACGTCATGTTAGAGTAATTTTCGTAGAGGGGTCCCGCGGGAACGTAATTCCTCCCTCAGAGGTAGTTTCATTAATTTAGAACGGGTCGCAATTCCGTTTTAATGGTGCAGCTCGTTGCATCAAACTGAACTTACCCCCTGCTCTCTTCGTATACATACATATATATATATATATATATATATAGTATATCGTTGACTGCATTTTCCATGATGTGAATTCAACCATTTGCATGTCGAAAACGAATACTATTTGAAATCCTCATGGATGTCGTTGAAATGTACGCTCAATTTCCGCAAATTTTCGAAAAAATCGAGTTAGAAGCTAGAGCAGCTGGGTCAATAATAATGATGTTGATCATAATAAGGTAGATAAGGGAGGTGAAAGTGGGTATCTAGGTGGTGTTGGGATATTAAAAGGGATGGAAAATAGACTGTTGCCCCTTTGTTTGTGTATTTGTGTGTAGAGGACGTGCTTGCATAGCTATTATTGTAATAGTATTGTTGCTTGGCCGGTCTCGAGAGAAATTACTGATAGTGCCCGCGTCGGTCTTTGTACGACACGCTAACCCTCGTTAAAGGACCTGTCTAGGATTGCGAATTCCACCGCATCAGGATAATACATCCAGTCGCGTTATCACCTCTGTACTGGTGCACTGAATTAATTGAATCGGACCTTCGTCAGTAGCAGAGAAACTGTTCCAATCTCACCCAGTAAAATGAAGGAATAGATGTGGATAAAGGACGATTAAGAATTCAATGTTGTTGTCAGTGGTGGTGGTGGTGATGTTTGGGTTAGGAAAAGGAGTAGGACAGTTGTTGCCGGGTAGTTTCCGGGATCAACGACGCTGACGTCAGCACTCTGGTATTCATATCTAGGACCTCTTGTTTACACGCGCTTCACTCTAAAATACCACGGCCTCATTCAATATGCACGTGTAATGCGACGGTGGCGTCGTCGACGACACCAGATTACCATGCGTCAGAACGCAAACATTGCTACATATTGATCGATTTTCTTTAAAATAGACGAAGAAAGAGAGAGTGAATCGAAGAGCAAAAAAATGTTTTAAATTTAAATCTAATCTTTAGAAAAGTTCTTCTAGTTTTTGTTATTTGATGGTTGATTTTTCCCATTGTTTCTGTAATGGTGCATCATTGACGCCATGATTATAATGCGGATATAGAAAAAAAATTGAGAATCATGCAGTACAAGATCGTGCAGGATGGGTCACGCATTGTGACCTCTTCGGGCATTTCGATCGTGATCACCTCGCCGATTACCACCAGTTGCCAAGTCTGATGACATTTGCATCCGCTGAAATATTAACCAACTACCGTTGAAAAAAACAACAACACCTTAGATAACTCTAACGGCTACCACACAACGAAAACTGAAATGCCATCGACCTAGTCACAATACAATCAATATTGTTGTTGAATTAACTTTATTAAATGAATATCCATTAATAGATTGTTACTCATTTTGAAAATATGTTGACCTTAAAAGCTTGTTAATATTTGATTCTATCTGTAACGTATGTCGTTATTTATTCATTATTATTTTTTATTGTAGTTGTTGTTGTGTACGGGTGGGCAATCTGATTAAAAGTTGTTTGAAGTACAGTTACTCTAACTAACGCTGTAGGTGCTAGTTGTCAGTTTAAGCACTAGATCGTTTAATAATTAAAGACTATTTAGTTTGGCTGTTTGGTTGGACGGCTTTGGGATTTACTTCAGGAAATTAAGCTAACATGTTGTGCATTAAGCTCCCTGATATAACTTGGGCACATAAAATGTTTTAAGCACTGCAAACTCGCTCAACTACCGAGAAGGGCAAATGAACATGTTGCAACGGCATATCAAATAATTTTATCGCCCATTAAAATCACTATTACAAACAGACTAACATTTACAACCAACCCCCTTTTAGTATAACACACACACACACACACAAATATAGCTTTTGCATATGTGGCAAATTGTAATTAAATAAAAATAAATCGAATTTATTCGATAGAGTATAGGGAAAATTGTATGTATTGATAAAAATGGTTGGAATGACGACAATCGGGGGAACTTAATTACGTGAACAAAGGAGAATGAGTGCGCCCCATAAAATTCAGAGATGCACCTCGTAAAATATGAAGTCAGTACTGAATTGCTTCAAGCAAAAAACGTAATTGCAAATTGGCCCCGGCACGAAGAGTAGAGACCGCCTCCATGGCGGTGGCAGGTCGTAAAGTGTGATAGTAATGCTGGCAGATTACGTTCGACGCTCGATGGGTTTATTATTGTCTTGACGCCACGCATACCTATTATAATAAACCAACCCCAACCACCCCAAAATAATCTTATTTCATCGATATTACAAATGTTATTTCTATATTTGTTCTATTCGATTCTATTAATAATTTATAGATATTACTACCCTTTGTGGTCTATTCAAAATTTCAAAATTCCTCTATCTTTACGATAACTTTATTACATTTATCTCAATTTTTCGTAATTTATGACAATCAAAAAACGTATTATTTCGACAATTTTGTACGAGAATTGCATGGTTAACATTCTCACTGCCCATTTGCATAAATATCAGACACAAATTGACTTTTCGGATAACGCTACGGAGGACATTTGGATTTGCATAATGTAAAGACATAGCGCCGATACTAGTACAACAATCGTATAGTAAAGACGGAAATGTCACCACCACAATTACACCAGAAAAAAAAATGTAACAAAGGGCGGGCAATACGAGAAATTTAATCGTTTATCCATCGACAATAGATGACAGGGAACAAACAAATTACGGAAGCGTGGTGGAATGCGGTTGGCACGCAAACTCTCACCACCATTACCACCCTTATTTCTCTTTTTAACTATATGTGCCCGGAAATTGTCAAAGTTTCAATCAAACTGTACGACTTCAAGGTGGGGTTGATGATTGATTTGTTTTGTTACTTTTCAATATTAAAAGCTATTGATTCTTCTTAAATTTAGACCGTTATTTCTAGGAATCTAGATAATTAGACTTAATTATTGTCTACCCTTTCGAGGGTGTGGCTGTAATATAACGATTCCTATTAAAATTTCAACACACTCTGTATTTTAATGCGATATTTGAAATTTATTCGTCTATCTCGCGTTGAAAAATTGATGAAGAATAATATAAAAGGAAAATTATATGAAGATAACTTGCAAACATTGCTTATAATAAACTTTTAACTAGCTAGTAAACTGTAGATTAATCTATTCAAAAATATATAGCGTGACGCTTTGCCTCTTACACTGTAAACATGACGATTTAAATACATTTTCATATTATCATTTTCAAAACTATCATCAACCATTTCCACGTAATGATCCACAACATTGTTGCGAAATAAACGCCGACTCTTTATCAAATTTTAATCAAACGCACGTGCTTTCATAAATTTCCCCTACAGCATCGCAAAGCTTTGAATATCGGTGTGGTTTACTTTTAAAAGAGAACTACACGTGTATTAATAAAAAAAAAATTGGTTTTATATACACGACGTTTTGATAATCTTTGATTTTTTTGCTAGACTACCCCAAAAATATACATTCTTACGGTCCAAAGCTGGTTAATCGTGTGTATCCGTTTAATACGATTAGACCATCTCGTATTTCTTAAATAACACCGCAAAATCAGCTTAAACTCGCTATATGTGAAATCATCTAAGTGCTCCGTTCGACAAGAAAACCGGCGACAGTTTTTAATTTCATCCCAACAATTTTCACTTGGTTTGATCGTAAAATGACAATTTATATAGGAAAATATAAAAGAAGATAAGAAAGTTTGAGGGACGAAACAAGCACCGTCTAATAGTTGAAAACTTAATTAAATTGGTGACATTTTTATTGTTATAATAACCGATCATCCTTGACCGGAATTGAATTAGTTTCTCCTAGTTTTATCTATTTTATATGAAATTAAATTGAGTTGAGGTCAAATTTTTGACAAATTCAACCTGTCACCAAAACCAGGATAAATGCGAGTGTTATGCAAATGAACAGGATATATTTGTATCGCATGACGGATCACACTGACGAATGATGATTAATTTGACAACTAATTCAGAATGATGGCGATTCAACCCCTGAACGAAATTTCTTCTTTTAGTCTTAATTTTGTTGGTTTTTTTCCCAACAATGACCCTCGAACATACTCAAATTATGACTATCTTTGATGTTCATTGAATTCGTTCACTTTGTCAGCTAATTCCGTTAATCCAGCTTTCAAATATGTAAATCGTTCGCTTTCAGATTTGAACACACTACATTGACTTCAATGTCTCTGTTGGAATCCTATTTTTGTCATAATGCACCGAAATATCACGGATAAGGTTTAATTTAGAGGGAATTTTTTGCTTGTTTTTGCTGCCAGAGACAGTCTCCTATAGTGATATTGAAATGGAGATGTCATTACATCAAATTCGCTGGAAATTGCTGTTCAAATATAGACGACATCAATGTTGGCTTATTATATACCCACTTGCTTGCTTATACAAATACAAGAATATTAGCTTTAATAACGTTTCTATACCTATCGTTAATAATAAATGGAGAATATGAGTTGAAATTTCGTTGTCAATATTCGTTGGAATTCCGTTTTATTCTACGATTTTGAGTGATTTTTTATGTTTGTTGAAATGTTTTCTTTTCATATTTTCTTTATGTGTATATATTTTTTTGCTTGGTTGTCGTTAGTGGTGGAATTCGACTATTCAAGCGCACACAATCCCCGAAACCGCTACGGGAAATTACACTGGCTTGTTTCTATTTCTCTATAGTAGTCATCGTTGTCGCCGCCAACGCCGCCATCGTCATAGTAGTGGCCGTCGTCAGTCCGGAGGCGGTACGAGACCCAACAAAAATCCGCAATAATCCCCTGGAGCGTTCTTTTTTCGTTTCTCGAGATTTATTCTTGGCTATACCATTTGTCCAACATTCCAACGATGGTTTCCGGAGAAAACTCATATATACTATAGAGTACAACATTATACAATAAAATTGATTTTTTCCCACCCCCCATTTAACAAAAATGCTCAAATTCTAATTGTATTAAAAGTGACAGTACCGAAATTGCTTTTAAATAGTGGGAATGATGAAGTGGCAGCTGGATTCTCTTTACACACAAATACACAAATACAGACAATTTCACCCCAACATCCAAGACTTAGAATCTAATTCCTCACAAGCAGGAAGTTTGCAATGGGAGTATTTGGAGTTTTCGTAAAACGACTACGATGGTAGAGAAACTTTTCCGGTTTCATAAATAAATTAGGGATTTTCTTAATCAACCAGATAAAGGCAAACTCGATTTGAGGTCCGCTAGTGAATTATGTAAGTGCTCTCTTATTTCGGAATTGGGTTTTAATTTACATCCGGTACGAAATTTGTCGTAGGCGGTAACAACAAATGAACAACAAAAAAAATTCCATTCTATTAAAATCTTTGATTAATTATATTAATTAAATTCTATTAATAGACGGTATTAATTAATTAATAAAATGATGAGGAATTGTTCAAAACATACCGTTCTAGATGAGCAAATCAGAACCGTAATCGCACATTATTCTTGGGTAGAAAATGGCATGAATTATATCTCTAATCAAAATGAATCATGTTGATTCTACCCCATTTCCGTACAATCGTGGATTTCTCTAGAAAATGAGCTCCTTCAGACAACATCCCTTGTACAACTCTACTTAATGTTACCCCTCTTTCCATCGCAGCAATAGATCTACATATTTATGGTGTCTGTATTTAACGGGTGGTAGTTACGCACAGTGGTCCAAATTGTAATCAGGTCGAACTGGGAAATTCGTGTATAGTTTTAAGGGTTGATACATGTGTGTGTGTGTGTATGATAGTAGGGTGAGAGTTAGTAAAGTGAAAACGAGAAGCGAGAAGGAACGGAAACGATAAAGGAAACGCAGAGATAACGGACTCTCGGTGGATGTTTACTTGAGATAGTCGTACTAGTCGTAGTATAGGTTGAATTAATTGTTCCCTTAATTTTATAGTTTAAGGTTGTTTTATCGTTACGTACATACACTTTGTCTCTTTTCGTTTTATTTCCATCATCAACACCATTTCGTCCCGTACAACCGAATTCGATGTGGTCAGCACGATGAAAACAAACTTGAGGGTGATATGACACGCAGTTGATTGTATATTGGGGTAGATTTTCTAAACTCATCCAATAAAATTGCAAATAGCAAATCAAAAAATCATAAATCCGAAACCTACCTGATGAATTGCTTCATTCGCTTAGAAAATCTGTCCTATGATTTAAGGGATGATGGAATAGAGAAAGATAGAATGCGATATAAAAGTGAAATGAATTCTATGCGCCACGCACTTCCGCCATCACTTGAGTTTTCCCGGTTTAATTATGACAAGGCTAGCGATAAAACTAGGGGTGAACCGCTACTATACTATAGATCACAACACATAAAACCATTCACCCCTTCTTATACGATTATTATTATTATTATTATTATTATATAAATGGACAAATCAATATTTTGTGGACAATTGGTGATATTTCAACCCCTCGCTTTGCTTCTTGCACGACTAAATAAATTATTTTAAAAAATTCGAGTTAATATCATAATCGACTTGTTAGACTCCAGTACCAGTCTCAAGAGTATCGTAAATTGTAGGTTTAGTTGTAGTTGTTTTTGAAACAAAAAGGGTCGGTCAACACTATCTCTATCTAGTTAATGGATGGAAGCTTTAGAAGAAACAATGAGTAGATAAAAGTGGAAGTATCAAAGGCGTCATATATTCGTTACTTGAATTGGCTATTGGGTTACTCAATATTGATAATAAATATAGAAAATATAAAATTCGTGAAAGAAATATATAGCCACAACGTACGTGTTTCTTTCAATTATCATAACTGCGTCCTAGTGTCTAATGTACAGTTTCAATGCAATATCGATATTAATATTTGAAAGTATTCCAAGTCGGGTAAACACATTTGATGCTTTATTTTAACGAAATATCACCGAAAAGGGGTCAATTTTGTTATTGTTGGCGGAATGATGATGACGATGATGGAGACGGTCATTTTTTTCAACAATATTTCAGCGGATCACACTGATGTTTGCTTTAATGTTCCCGTAAAGTCGACGCAAACATCTAAAGATAAAGTCTCGTTGAAGAGGGTGTGTTGTGTTGCCTTTAATGTATTTTTAATTTCACAATGGTGAGAAATTTGAGAAAGTAAATGTACACATAATTATTTAACGAATTTAGTGGGAATTTAGGCCAATGGCCTTTAGCCTAGTTATAATGAAAACATGTTTACATGGTTTTGATCGTTAGACCCTCCTTTCAACTGTTGATTGAATGAATGAAAAATCGCAACATAAACATTGATTATCCTTAGAAATTGTAGTAATTGTGGTAAAAGTACATGTCATAATTTCGTTGTAAATTAGTAGATTACATGTTGAAATAAAATTAAGAATAGTATAATGAATGTTATTAAAAGTATTTCATTAATGTTTGGAACACATACTAATAACGTTGAATTTCATGTTGGAATGACGACGGAGAGGTTTTCTAATCCCTGATAAAAGCTGTTTTAGGCGTCGACCGTGCCCTGTGTACCATTTGAATACAAATGTGTCTCTTGTGCACGAACCATAATTAAAGCACCCAGCTAATATCAGCCAACACTTTCACTATATGAAAGCAAACATTATAACAACGATTAAATTAACACTTAATATTGTGAATCCGTTAATTTCAATTAAATTTAATCGTTTTACAATTGGCTATGGGGAAATTTTCGTGAATTTTTACGGTCAATTTCAACAGTACAAGATGCAACAAGTTGTATTTTTAGCCAGGTAATTGCGATTTGTACACACGAATAAAGAAATTTCCTTAAAAATCTTGACGTTTAATTAAATTCGGAAACGTTCCTTTATCGTATTGTATTACAAGTCGGATATATTGCGTCAACGAATCGAATTTTGCTACCCTTATATCGATATCCATCTAAAAGATAAAAGTAAATACGATAAAGCAACCGGTAAATACGGATAGGTGTACGACAAACAACCGTCTCAAATTCGAGAAATTTTATTAGAAGATACCTTTAAAGTGAATAAAACGGTCTGTATTTGTGTTCGAATAGTAATATCTGTGAATATGATACGAATATCGTTTCTAACAACATCTCTAAAGATGATATTGGGGGATTTTTGCTTCTATTCTATAAATTTCGATTTTTATTAACTGTTGAAATGGACGATTTCAAAGTTTAATAATTCAATCACTATTGATATAGTTATTAATTTATTTCCAATCGATTAAAAGTCAATTAAGGTCTCTATCCAATTGATTATATCGCTTACTTTCCATGTTTATTCAATTTCGTTGGATGTTTTTCAACGGGTGACGTATGTAAAAGTTCCATCCCTCATTTAGATTGACAAATATAATATTATTGAAGGTTCCACATATTAATAATAACAATAAAAACAACACAACTCTCCGATCCGGACCTGTACAAGTTGTTTGTTATTATTGTGTTGTTGTTTGAACGGATAGCATCTACCCTGGAGGCCGGACTCCCGGATCGACCGATATAAATCCACAACGTGTGCTCATAATTCCGGTGTGTTCCCTTCGTGCCAACGGCATTTTCCGGACAAACTCTCATTTAAGTTATCCAGTATACCGGCATCAAACGGAATTTATGCGACATATATGTATTAAGTTTGTGGTGCCTCATCAGTGGTACCCGATCCCATGAGATAAACCAACTAGACCAAATACATACGCTTCTATTACTATCACCAATCTGTTATCAGTAGAGCAAAAACTTTGGACCTCTATCGAGTCAATTATTAAATTAAACAAGTTTTCGTAGAAAAAATAGACTCATATTTCGATAATACAACCCTTGAATTCGATTATAATAAGTTGATCCCTTAATGGCACGAATACATTTCAATTTGTATTAAATGTTGTCGATAATTACACGTTGAGGAGCCGGTTGTGTTTTTCAGATTGTGCTTTCCGTTCGCACCGGAAACTTTGACTTTCAGTTTGCGTCATTAAAAGTTCGAACTTTACTGATCGAATTTAACTATAGCTGTTTAAACTTCAATTTTGAAACTTTGTTGTTAGAATTACAACCAATAAACAGACTAGTCTATAACAAGCCGAAATATTTCAATAAATCCATCTTTGTCGCCTATCGCCATCAATCAAAGTTCGTCGAATTTATTTTAAACGGGTAAAGTTAAAAGCCGACGACATCTGTCGAAACGTTGCGATATTAGCAATAGACAAGGGTGCGAGTGGTAGTTGAAATTTTTTTGTTTGATTACTGTCGAATAATAAAACGTATAGTGTAGATTTTAATATAAATCGTGAATAGTAAAAGCGTCCAATGTCCATTGCCGTTTCGCAACTATACAGAAAGCTTCAAGGGGCGAAAAAAGATGAAACATTCCACTATTGATCACCGTTGAAATGTGAGCTGTCCTGAGTGTTGAGGGGTTGGAGTTGGCAGGCGTCTTTATCCACACATACACATAAATGTGTACACATTGAATAGGGGTACCGCCCGCGTCTTTGGCAGGGTATTGAGAAACGGGCGTTTCATATAGGGGTTGGCGTTTCTGAAAAATAAGAGAGCGAACGACGTCGTCGTCGTTGTAGACGACGACGACGACGATGACGCCGCTCAGGGGCCTCTTTTGTCGGTAGATCTCTCCCCTAACCGAGTTGGTATTCTAGCTGGTAGCAACCCACCACCTGCATTGCCACCCTAACACAAGTCACTCGGTTTTTATGGAGATATTACGTTGAATGTAACGTTACCATTTGCTTCGTTCACCAGCTATAACTATATCCTACCTAACATATACATTTCAAAAATTCAACCGACCTATTGTCGAAAGGTTTTCTAACGTTTATCGATAATGCGAATTTGCTTCTCGAATTTTATCCGCTATACGGTCGCTTTTATTGACAAATTTGATTGATTTACTTAAAATTGACTTGTACGTGTTTTGTGAGTTGAATTTCTAATAACTACAACTATTTTATAAAATACAATACCTTCTCTGATAGAATGGCAATTTACAATAAAGAAGAACTTTGATATCGATGTAATCTAACAGTCATTTCGCCGTCCCAGACAGGTTGACTATTTCTCGCTTCGCTTTTAAACTGTCAAACAAAGTGACTTGAAAGGATAGAGTTTTACAACTCTCGACGAAAAATATGAATAGAAATGCTGATTTCAGTTGACAATTCTTGCTTTTAGTGAATTGCAAATGGTTTCGTAAGCCATCTTATCTTTCTAGATTTGTAATTTCACCAAATTGAAAATCGGTACTAGTACAAACACATATAATTTAAGAAATTGACTAATCAAAAAACTAAAACCATATACAAGCTTGATTGCATCTTGTTGCTGATTTCAACTTGATTAGTTGTTGGAAGTGGACAATTCTAGCGACTTGTTGACTTTAGTTATTGTAAATTTTATAATAACACCGAATTGGGATGGACCAGAGACGCCATCTAATTCAACAACGGACATAATGGCGCATCTTCGCCAATTCTCACCGGGATATCTTCGACATTTAGACAACTCAATTAACTCTCCGATAATTTAAACCGACTTCAAATTTACAATCATACAAAAAAATAATAATAAACCAAATTCAACTATTAAATTATAGATAAATGCGTCAAATTGCGGGGTGAATAATAAATCTGATAGTAATGTGCAACAAAACGTTCCAAGTAATTGTTCAACTGTAACAATAGATCTTTGTCTTTGTCATTTAATAATCACTCTTGTTGACTGACTTTAAATTGTACGTATTCTGTGCGTTATTTCAACGTTTTATATCATTTTCGTTCATTCAGAGAATCTTGTGCATAACTTTCCCCCTGTTTAAGATTCTAACCCCGGCGACATCACAAAGCCGAGATTAATCGGACGGTTTTTGTGATGTGACGATATTTGTCCTAGAGAAATACTAAAATCTATGTTATAACATTCTATTCAAGAGTGCAACAATAATAGAGGTTGAATTTATCGTGTTCAATCTAATGTGAGTTGTATTTAAAAAAAAAAAAAACACCCGAATTGGAGCTTAATCAGATTTATTCAAATTTGTCGAAATCCTCGTATTAACCAAGTTAGTACTGGATCGAACGAATACGAAACGTGCGTACAAAATACATTTTAATTTATAATCTCACTGGATTCAGCGTAATGGCGCTATTTCTTCAAATATAAAAGACACAGGGGGAGAATAACGAACACAGATATAGAGATAGAGATGGGATGAAGGATTAGAAAGTTCCATCGTTGAATGGGATTTTTCGTTTTCAGTTCGTGTAAATAAAATGGCGCAAGCCGACCCGGAAACGTTTCCGGACTTAAAACCGAACCGAATTAACATTAAAACGCTTAACGAGTGTGTTCGGTAGAAACGACGACCCTTCAATTTGCATATCCATGTTACAGATAATGGCAACAAAAAAAAAATCAATTTAGAATCAATTAGAAATGTTGCGTTAATTGTGAACTTTATAACGAGGGTTGCTAGATTTTTTTCTAAGAGGGTGGCTTGTTTTGTGTATGTGTAGACACGTTGGTATTTAATTCTACATCACTTTCAGTAATGAGAAAGCAGTACAGAAAGAGCAACCGCAAAGGTCGTGTCACCCACGTTTCCCTAAAGCCTAAAGCCTAAAGCCCTGTTGTTTCAGCTCTAACTAAAACATGTGTGTGCGTGTAAATTTATAACAGGCGCGGCCAAATTACAGCCGAAATCAGTGTGCGCCTTGAACAAGGTACTAATTAAAATAATAATTATGGTTAAGCTGTATCATGAGATATAGCGATGGGGTTTGGAATGAATCAATGAATATCTCCCGCTTGTACTATTGAGTATAATTAAAAATTGATTTCACTCTGAATTTGTGAAAATTTCAAGATTGCCAGTGTGTCAACACGTACGGCAATTTAATCGGGGTAAGTGGAACGGCACGATAACATACGACAAGGACCATTAATTAATTCTGGTCATAAATCTGAAAAGTTTGGCGTTTCTGGTAAGATCTATTTGCACACATATACACGTGTATATTGGTTGGGTGGTTATAAAAAGAAAATTCACTCTCTATCTTATAGAAATTCCAGTATCAAGTCTTACGTGTAAATTTTACGCATGATTGAACAATTCATATTCGGTTTTATGATACGATATTTCATTGGGTATTTGTGAAAATATACAGAATTGTTGTAGGGGAATTCCATCGGCTTAGAATCGGTCACATATTCATAGGGTGACAATTGACATATGCATTATGTATGTGGGAGTGTTTTGATTTTATCAAAATTTTAATATTTCGATATCTTGGTATAAATAAACGAAAAACCCGACTAGATGAAACAATCTAAAATATCTGCCAGTATTTCAACAATGAATTTTGGCCAGTAAATGTCCACGATAATAATTTCTGAATGTATGGCTACGAGCCAATTGTCCATAGTTGACTACATATGTCAGAAAATATTAAGACGATAAATATCTTGTTGCATCCCTTACATTGTTCTTTTCCATCTAAAAATAGAACAAATAAATTTAGCTAACACAACAATTACAAAGAAATTCCAATTTCGTATCGTCAACAAAATTCCTTTTATTCGCTAACTTTACCACATCAGTTTGATTTTTATATAACCGTAAAATAAAACCGACGACGACAACATTTGGAAAAAATTTACAAATTTTTTCTACCATCCGAATATTGTTTCTCTCGCAAATATTTTTGCTACAATGAAATAAAATCTTTGATGGGAATTATCGATAGGATTGATGATATAGAAAACTGGCACAATTTAGATGGGTAGTCACCAACCCCACTATACCGGCTTCTATTTTATAGGGTGGCTCGTAAAAATTATCAATCTCACTGAAACAGTGAAGCAGTTGCTATCACCGCTCATAAAACCCTGATGCGGTTTTATTATCGGCCACCCTCCGCTGATGTTCCTCTCTAACAATCGGAATTAGTTCACCATCGCCACTACCACCTGGGGCGCACTATGACTCACATAGGGTGCAATTTTCGTCGATTTTTCTACAATTCGAAACAAACCCACAAATATTGATTCAATTTGAAAATGTATCTAAATAGATTCATAAATTACGCATTCGAGTTAATTGGAACATTAGAACCCTCCTGAAAGTGAATTACTCGCACACAGGTATAAATTGTGAATAATTGAGTTAAGTAAATTGTTCTATAGTGGTTGTTTTTCCAACCTTATCGCACAATATCCAATAATTAGATGGATTCTTATTAACTTGCTTATTGTTAAATGTAATTAAAGGAGAATCTGACAATAATATGTTTTTGGGTATTAAACCAATGAAAAACCAATTAAAAGCCAATCGCTTACAGTTGGTGGAGCCCATTAGGTCCTCTTAGAATGAATTGCAAATGGGTTTTTGCCGGTCCTGATGCTCTCTACCATCCCCTAATTATGTAAAACCAACAAAATTCGATTATAATGAGAAAGGGCGCTCAATATAATAATAATAATAACGATATTATGCTTGTATGTTGGCAAAATATCGTATCAACTCCATAGGTTTTAGCTTATCTTGAAGAGTTATAAGTCTCTAGAGGCGATTCGAACCAGTTGTACCCACCGGAATTGAGACAGAATTGGGGAAAACTTCAAAACTATACGTGCAATACTAAATCTAAATTGTAATAATTAAAAAAAGGCGCAATTGAAGAGCCATCAAGGCGAAATTTCTAGCTAAATTCTTCCCTTATAATTATATTTGGGAATAATACAAACGATTGATATTATTGATGATACTATCATCGACTCGAAGAGATCAATAGTGAAGGCGGCGCTATTGGTAGATTGAATTATCCTAACGTGATTATGTTTAATCGTGGAATAATTGCGGGCATGATGACGTGTCAGTCGATATCAACTGTGACAAACCCAAAAAAAAAAACCCAAAGGGTGGTGAGTGGAAAACTAAGAAAGAGAATATCGCTACTAAACGTGAAAACTGACAACGACAACGGCCGTTTTTTCTTTCATTCTTCCTCCATCGCAACCTAATTCAGTAATCTGCAAGGGTGGCGTAAACGGCTGGAGTGATTCTCTGTTGTAATTCATTTTCGCGTGCGCCGCCACCAATTCGATCGCATATATTTCGCAATTTGAATATCCACATAGAGATAGAGAGAGTCCATTGAATTTAAAATTTAATTCAAGAGCCAATAAATCGGAAACCGGAAATGCTCAAATTGGTTTGCCGGAGAACCTGACTTCTCGGTTACAACGAAGATTCTTGCTTTGATGTGTTTTTCAACACAATATCGACACCAATTGTTGAATTTGTAGTTAGTCGAATTCTAAATTCGTAATTATTTACGATTACGTTTGAAAAATTGATCAGCCCGTAACGTTAAAGTTTGTAGACTTCTTTAATTGTTTGAAAAGTAACATACGCGTTAAAGTTTTAAAAACAATCAAGTAAATTGCCAATAATACAGTTTAGTTGAAAGCAACTACTGAGACATTAATGTATTCAACTAAATTGAAATAATCGATTTTTCTATTTCATTGTCAAGTAATGCATTAACGACACGCCTTGGTTTGGATAATGTTTTATTCAAGATTATAACGACAGATTAACACACAGTTAAGTCTATAATTTTCGTTGATAATTGTTTACTTATTCCATAAAAAATAGAAATTCTTATAACAATTTTGTAATGTTTGTACAACAAAACGTTGTACGGTGATTTTCAATTAAATATCACGAAAATAAAGGCGACACACTTAAATCAAGTACGCGCCTGTACATGTTCAAAGTAGAAAAAGTTTGAAGAACTTTCTAACATCCTCAAGATCGTTGTGCATATTCTAACAATGTTTGCTCTCAATGTTCAAGTATTATACTAGCACGGCTTCAACACATCTTTCGTTAAAGTAGTAATAACAACAACAACAACATTATTAATTACAAATTAAGTAAACAATAGCCGTATGTGAATTAAACGGCTCGTTAGCAGTCACGTCCACGATAATAACTCATTATCACTAAAGTAACATTAGAAGTAAACCAGTGTTGAGTTGTTTAACAAACTCTAAAGTGTGTGTGTAGGCTCCTTTGTGTTGTAATAAACGAGAAATAGAGAAGGAGAGAAAGTTTAATAAATCCTCTTGGCATGTTATCTACTACTAGTAGTAGTATTAGTAGTAGTAATAGTAGTAAACGTTGCATGCATGCATGGATGCATGACATGCCAACTCCTTAAACTAAACAAACAATATTTAGTTAACATAGGAAACTTTGATGGCTCTAACACTAAAGATTTCCTTTATAGGTAATCTTTCACAATATCTACAATATTAATATAGTACAAGTTTGACATTAAGTGAGTTAATATATGAATCTGTTTGATGTTATTAGAGTATAGAATTCTTTGAATAATTAACAAACTTGTTACTCAACCGGCTTTGTATTAAATTTTATTGAAACTTGTTTCAGGTGGCGATCAAAATCATCGATCTCAATAAAATTAAAGAAAACTACATCGTCAAGAATCTATTTAGAGAAGCCAAAATTATGTCGAAATTAAACCATCCATGTATTGTCACTTTATTCCAAACAACGCAGGTAAGAATTTTCTATAATTTCCGTGTTAATAGAAACTCGACTGGATTTACAACTAACAATAAGAACGAGTGAACACAAACACCACAACGCCAACATATTAAAGTTTATAGTTCTACCGGTAACATTTATCCAATATAATTAGCCATGCATCATACGCAAATGCGTCTATATACAACATACACCCTTATTTTAGATACCAGTTCTTGGGGTTGCATTATTGATGTCGACAGGGACGGAATATACGTCCAGAATTACGCATCAGATGTTCTAAGTTGATGGCAGCTATCCCCCTTTCTTGTTGTGGATTTATATTCGCATTTTATCCAACATCCATCATAATTATATTGCGGATTTTTGATTGTAAATCGAACTTGGAGTTGATTAATTGGCGAATAGAGGATTAAAAATGTAGAAGGTGTCAATTAGTTGATTAGAAGTTTACGAATTTAAAGAGGACGATAAGTGTTGGAATTGCAATCGAAAATGGTAGGCCTCTTTTTCCTTGATTAAATCTGAAAATAAAATCAATGTATTTGTGATAAGATCGTGGATAATAAAATCGTTCAATCTATTACAACCGTTTGAATAAATTTTCTACTGTCATCAATTAAAGTGCGCCTTGTCGCACTTTATCGATCAATCGATCGAAATCGCTATGTTCAATAAGAAGCTGACAATGTTGACCATTAACAATGCAATAAAACTTATAGGAGCAACGACAAAGATCAAAGCTACTTTCAAATTGGAATTGTTAGCAAAATTGAACGTTTAAAAAGTCTCCAATTTGATTCCTTCCACACGATTTTGATTCAAGTTAAAAAAAAAAAGAAGATAGATATACATATTGCTGAAAGCAACGATTGCTTTTATGGGAAAGGGAGGATTAATCAAATCGAGCTGTAAGCTCGACGGCTGTCAGAAGACATGTAAGGCGATCCTAAAGCCCGACACACCCCCGGGACTAAAACGTAATCGCATACCCGTGATGGAAACTCATCACAGTCAAGAAGTACAGTTGATAAAACAGAGATAGATATAGTATAAGTATTAAAGAAATTCTAGTTGTCTCGTTGATGTGCGATTTAATTCCGCACTTTCAATTTCATCATCATCATCATCATTGAATCGATTCAATTTACAATATTTTTATACGAAATTAAAATAGAAAGCGAATTTCCCCCAGAGATTCGTATTCATTTCGAATTATTCTATTTATAATCGAGAACGTTTCCAATATTATAAAGTATTATTAGTCGAAAATTTTAAATTTAGCCAACGATTGTCAACAATGAACTTAATCACATTAAAAGCCCGAATGTCCATTTTTATGTTGATGATGATGATCGAGTGCATCAATTGTAGAAGAAGCAGTAATATAAAAAGACAAGAAAGTCGGAATAGAAAGGAAGACATTAAACGTTAAATTTTTAACTATCTACGATTTATTTTAGTTGACTTTTAAGATGTAAAACTTTATGGTGGTTCGTAGTCATTAGTTTAAATCTATTACTTTTGTCAATTTTGGTTGAATACAACATTAGATTGTTGAGGATTGGGAAGTTGGAATTACGACGTTGTAAAAATCAAAAAAACGAACCGTCCCCAAAGTGGATGTTATGTTTCATTCTGATTCACTCTAGTTTAATCAACTATAATACAAGTGGACAATGCGAAACATTCATCTCATTGTATTTTTATATAGAGTTTGAGATTTTTATGTTTACGTTCAAATATTAAAAGTGACTACTTTTTTATTACCAATTCAATTGTAGTGGAATAATTTATCGCTAATAACAATTCAAGATGTTTGAATTATTTAAAGAAAAATTTTACAATCGAATCAATCTTGTGTCGTCTATTAAAATCAACAATTCAAATAAAAATAGAATCTTATAACTGTAATAATAGTTGTTTAAAGTAATCAAGCTTTATACATTTTATTAGTATACAGGTTAGTTGATTTTACGGCTCTTGTAAACGAAATTTTCGGTATATTGTACGTGTTTAGATAGATAAAAGACGTATGTTGTATTTATTGAATAGAAACTGACCCTGTAACATTCAAACAAATACACAATTCAGTCGAGATTTTAATCCATTGTAGATAGTTTTATCAAAAACAGTTACAATTTAAGATTAAATTCCAACTATAACAGGAGGAAAATGGATTTTTTAACAAAAATAAAAACTATTCAAATGGAACATTTTCGTTAATTAAAGACAATTTTTGAAATGCTCCCAGCTAGTTTGTTATTAAATTAATTAACTAAACAAGTCTCTTTTACATTTACGTTATTATCAGTATTATTTTTTTCAAAAAAACAAAAAACTGCTTTTCTATTTTCAGATACTTGATAATGTGTACTATTTAGTTACTGAATTGGTAACCGGCGGTGATCTCTGCTCGTTCATTGTTGGACAACGTTATGGAAAGTTGGAAGAACGCCCAGCTAGAATTTATGGACAACAGTTTGTTTCGGCTTTGTCGCACATGCACAGTTTTGGAATCGTACACAGGTAACAATGTTATCTCAAAAAAAAATGCTTTATTTTTGTTGTAATCGTATTATAATAAGAATTTCGGTATTTCTCTTCTCGTTAGAGATATTTCTGCTATTGCGGAATTTCCGCACGGTTTGGTAGCGTAAGAAATACGAATTTATTGATTACCAAGTGTAAGTACATCATTTTCGATCCCAGTGTCTACAAATGTAATAATCGATATCTCCCTTGTTTGATGATGTATTGTAACGATTCAAGTACTGTTAGATAGAGCATTTTAAGGAGATTCCGAAGAAGTATTTAGTGTTCAAAAATTCCAATCGAATTCTGAGTTATCGGGGTTAATTTTCGATCATGTTTTTTCTAATTTTTCGATATTTCCTTTATAATTTAGCAAATATTATCAATTTTCCAATGTTTTTCTCTTAGTTTATAGCAAATTGAAGAAGCTGTAAGACCTCCGATAGATTTGTTGGTTTTCCGGGAAATTGGCCGAAATTGGGGGCGTATATTTGGTTTTTTTGTTCGATTTGGACTTGGGAAATATTATCGATTTTCAATAATTTTCTCAAATTTAGAGCTTTTTGCAAATATGTCGATAATATTGTTAGTTTTCTGAAAATTGACGAAAAATTATCAGTTTTATTCCAAGTTTTTTTGTTTCTGTTTCTATTCCGGTGTTCATTTGTATTTCTGTTCTGTTTGCGTTTCGTTTCTGTTCTGTTTCCGTTAAAATGCATTTTTTATATTTCCGTTATACTTCCGTAACGCTGACAATGCTGACAATGTCGTCAACTGAGGCCGATAAAAAGATAGTAAAATGCCAGTTCGTTGCTGATAACTTTTCCCTTTTGAATGGGTCCTTGACGATCGTTGAGAGCGTCAGATTGGTATTGTCATTATCCTTCCTACGTTCCATCCTTTCTATTTCTTGTGTTCTATTTGTAGTTTTATTGACGACAGGTTTCGTACGAAATCTATTCACACTAACTATTTAATAAGATGCGCTCTACTAAATTGCATTTATTCAAAAGAAACGTCGGATAGATATAAAAACATCAATATTGTATTGAGTTTTAGTATGGCTATTTAAACGTACAATATTAGCCAGACTTTTGTTCGATTCACTTGTATTTTATTTATGTTTGGTCTTGAATCTGCAACATTTTCGTACCAACAAATGTCTACGATTGTAAGTTTTATCCGACAAGAGGAGAGTTAAAGTGGATTCTGGCTCCTTTTATAACGAAAAAGCTAATGTAACGATTCAAAACAATAAACATTTCGTTTTACAGTGAAACTACTCTCGCTCTATATTTATTGTTGGAATTGCAACAGTTTTTATTGACCCTTCAAATTGAACAGTTTTATTTGTAATTTTCGTCGGAAGGTAACTTTTATTGGCGTGCATTGGATGCAAATCCGAGTGTCGTGTAATTTTTTATGATTCGTTAAAATAGAGAACGACTATATTTTAACAAAAATTCGATCATTATTGGAGAAACGATAAATATCAATTGTTAGTATAGAAAGTGTACAGTAAGTGATATAAATGGTGGATGCGCCGGGTGATCATTAGCCACATATCTACTTGTTTGTCCGATAATAAAGAAAATATGTATCGTTGTTCGAGAATTGATATTTTCTCCCCTTTGTCGACTAATCGTCTCTCACTTGGAACGGGTGTTGTTGATTTGTTGGAATTTAATGAAATTTTCGGTTAACGTTTCAATCTAACACACACATGTACAATTCCACAATTCAACATTTCGATGTTTCAACTTTGTACACAAAAATCGCCCAATTCAGAGAACATTAATCAATTCGACAAGCGCCCGTACTTGTCCTTGTCGTTGGCTGTTGATCCGAATCCGTTGATAAATTAATCGAATTTAATTCGCCTTCCGGCGACTCACTCAAAACTCAATCATTATCTCGAACTGGAACGACGACGATCATCATGACGATGATGGAATACTTTTTGTTAGATAGACAGGGTGGCGGTATTAACAGGACTGTATACAAAACGGGGGCGATGGGGGAGAATTCGGGTGAATTTCAAGAAAAAGTCAAGGGTGGCAGAGAGGGGCGGTAGAGTGATGAAAAAAAAAAAACTGAATTCAATCCCATCCAATTATACGGACGCTTTGCCGACTCGCGAAACTTTATCGGCTCGTTTGAATACTAAAATATTTGTTGAGCAATCCATCAAGCGAGCGTTGAAGGGGCGCGCCGCCACCAAGTCAACCTACTAAGATATTGAGAAGATGATGTTCAACCGGCAACCAATTGATTAAATGTTAATATACAAAGGGGGAAAAATTGCGTAATTAAATTTTATTAATGTACGTACATTAATTAATATAGTTATACGTTTACTTTGTAAATATAGATTGGGGAGGTAGTTGATGTGGAATATTTCGGTTGATATTACTATTAACGTTATTTAGGTAACTATTTGGTTAATAATATTAGTAGTCTCTGGTAGTAGAATAACAAGCTTGTAGTCGGTAAATATCAATTTTAGGGTGAATTTCTACAAAACTTCCACCAGGGTATTGATCAAAACACGGCAAGAATATAAAATAGGAAATTGGAAAATTCCAAAACAAATATGATCAGTGTTTTAGGTATCTACCTCAAGATTCAATGTTCTGCATATGACACATTCTGACATCTGTACGATTATCGTTTCTATTTCTGTGTACAGAATCGCTATCACTTGTTAGATTAGAATAAAATTGTCTGCCTTTGTCGGTATCGAAATGAGACAGCCACCACACGGACAAGATCCCTAAATAAGGCAACATCGGATCCCTATTCGTCGCCGCCATTCACTAGATTCGTTCAAGGAAATAAGTTTTACTTTTCGGAATTCAACCGAAAATTCAGTTCAAATTGTCAACCGTCGTTTTCGCCTCCGTCACCACGATCAAACTGATTTATTTCATTCAAACATCTATCTTTCTATCTGATTTTCTCTTTTTAGCTATTTATACCCATCTATTCTATTCTATTCTATTTTGTTGGATATTGCAATGCATCAATGCAAGATTCTTACAATAGAAATAGGACCGGAAACCAGAAGTTGGATCTTCTTTCAAATGGACGCTTCCTTTGCCTATAGCGATAGCCTTCACTTATTCAATCCGTAAAAGAACGAAATAGTAGAGAAGATTGAGGGGGAACGGTAGTAGGGTAGAAGAAGATGGGGTTATATTTATAAAATATCTTCGTTTTGTGTAAAGTGAATTTATTTGAAATTCGTTGATTTCAATTGGATTTATACGTTGTAAAAATGGTGGAGGCGCCGTGTGGATTTTATTATTTAACTCTTTGTATTGGAATTTTGAATCGTGTACTAGACTCGGTGAGATTTTAGTCGAAATTGGCCTTTGTCAGTGTTGTCCTGTTTCAGGACTTAATTCGATGTTGCTTGAAAGGTTTTGTAAATAAAATCGTCGCAACGTCTGGCATACCAATTTCGTTAAAGTAGATGTGTAGTATTTATTGAGAATTTCCGTCTTTTTTCTATACAGTTTTATAATTTCTATTCGCATCATTTACAAATATTTGTTGCGTTATTGATTGATAACAAGATGTTTGAAAATTTAGTTGAAACATTGTTTGAATTTGCAGTAGAGTTGGAATTTTTAAAATTCCAGCATGGAGTCGTTTATACTGTAAATTCAAACCACGAAACCAATCCAGCGTATTATCAACACGACTACAGGAATCCAAACTCATTTCAGATTTATCGACCATGCATACATACATACACAACACCTGTGACATTGTTTATTGAAACAGATAGTAACCAAAATGAACTATGACTTGTAATTTTCAACAACACCAATTTAAACATTGATTAATCAATTTAGATTTCCTACAGGGTTAATAATTGATAATAATGTTGAAGGCGAATCTATATAGATTTCTAAAACGTCTCTCACGCAAAACTACTTTGTCAAAATCGCCCCTATCCTCAAACATGTTCCAACAAACAAGTTTAATCTGGAATATGCGGCCATCATGTACATTTAAACCACCAAATTGCGTGCACCCATCGCTTAATCAACTCTTCCTTCCACATCCTACCCAAAAACCTTGATAATCGCCTAGTTTTCATCCGGCTCACGCGCCAACATTCAACTAGAATTCCCCACTTTACCACCACTAGATTATGTCTTTCATTTATTCAAGCGAAACGGAAAATTTCCAACAAAAATGACGAAAATTGGAAATTGCGTTAATTCAAACTAATTGAATTTAGTTAATAGATAATAAAATTAAAATTGAATTGGTAAAGTAGCAATAAACCGAAAATAGATGGTAACAGATCAGGCTATAGGCTGATTAAAGGACGTAACCCTTGCACCCTTCTGATTGATTAACTCGGATAATTGGTGACGGCTTGACGCCAAGGGAATAACGGAAAAACGAGGTCATCAACGGATTTATTATAGCTTTAACTCTATTTTTTTGTTCGATGTTTACCCGGATTTATTCAAAAATCTACGTCCTTGCACTACAAGTTCCTTTTTGTTGCGATGAATCTAAACACTTTACATGCAGATTTAATAAGGAATCGCAATATTCCATGTTTATGATGGCTGTTAAACCATGAATATATTCATAGCCTGGATTTGAGGACACGGTATTTTCTACTCCTGTTTTTCCGTCTATTTTTTTTGGTTGTTGGTCCAGGTCGTCCTACATTTAAGTAAACATGTCGTCTGTTTATTGTGCGATCTTTGAGTGCATCCCACTGTGAAATATGACAGTCGACGATAAAGGATTTGGCGCGCCATTCCGACTGAACAGTCGAATTTAATTGCTAATATATTCGTATAGATTCTCTATGGATGGATGTGGGGTAATAAAATTGGAAATGACACGTTTAAAAAATAGAACAAAATTTGAAAGATATTGTAAGAGAGGCGCATCATCTAATCTGATTTGGTTTTGTAATAGGAAATGTTCGATTTTTACGTTATTCCATTCCCATCGTCTCCTTTTCCATTCTATTTTGTTCTATCGTACGAAAACGAGAAGTAGTAATGATTGATGGATATGTATTGGTGAAACGGATTCGACCGGAAGTTCCGGATGATTTGTGAAACAGCCTAGGCCACGTATACTAGTTTGAAATGAAATACGTCGTTGGCTATCTATACGATCTTTTTTATAACACATTTCAGGTGAATGAATCCGACAGTCATCATAATGGATGATGTTCGAGTTGTAGGGAGGTAGAACAGAAAAGGAAACACTCGATACTACTCGCATCGTATAAATCCTGAAAATAAATAAACAACTAAACAAATATCTTTACAATCGAATATTTTTACCTCTAAATAGGTTGTCAATATTTAAAGTTTGTTTATAAAATCAGGAAGGTAGATTTTGAGCCATAAAAGTGCTATCTTTACTTCTTAAAATATTAATAATGCTGATAGACTTGGCCGACTTTAGAGCTTTCTTAGTTCAATAATATTAGATAAGAATTGTGAAAAGTTTTACAACTAAAACTTGGAGTTAAATGTTAAAAGTTTTAATGGAGAGACGGTATAGTTGAGTGTCATACACAATAGTAGCGAATGAAAATTCTATAAGTGACAAATCAGTGATTTTTCTATTACTCGCATTTTTTAAGTTTTAATTTTCTATAGAAAATTGGCTGATTTCTGTTTGTTTTTTTTTGTTAGATTTGGTCCCAATCAAGTTGACCGCGTGCTGATAGATGACCGCCAACGGACTTTGTAGGCATTTTATTTATTGCTCATTTCATTTGGGGGTTCGTGATGAATGTACAGTCATGTATTATAGTGTCGTTGCAACATAGTGGACAGCTTTATTGGCAGATCTCGACCAATGTTGCCCAACTTTAAAGCTGTGTGTATTTATTTCGAACGGATTGCATCGTTCAGACTCCAACAGATGTGATTGTTGGACAATCGGTAGGAAAGTAATTGATGATTTCAGTTTGTTTTCCCGTTCCTATTATGTATATCGACTTGTAGAAGTGTATTTGTTTTTGTCTCTTTATTCGGTAAATTTTCTCGCCTTGTTTGTTGATTAATTAAAACAAAAAGTAATTTCCATACAATAAGATTCTGATTCGAAAATCTTCAGTATTGTTGGGAACCGATGTTCAATAGGCAATCGAATAATTTACGTTATATCTACAAAGAAGTTGTGGGGGATTTGGCAAGCTTTAAAGCTCTGACGCGTGTTCTAGCAACATAGTGAATGCTGTTAGAGCAAAAGTGGTGTTATAAATGTCTAAAATGTATTTAACTTCAATTTTACAGTGCAACAATTTTCTCTTTATGTCCTAGACTTTCGATAAATTCCATTTTATGTTAACAAAAAGAAATCGGAATTTTTCATCTTGGTATTATTTAAATTTACCTTAAAATTAGAGAATATTACAACCGTTCACGTTCGCTGTTATCCTTTAGAATTGAGAACAGAAGGGGATGAAATGGATGCGCGTATTCATCATCAAAACCCGACCCTCCCATTGTGTGTTCTTATCTGTTTGCCAGTGCAGCACCCCAAGTTCGTATTTTCTGAATAAAAGAACTGACGGTATAACTACAGGGTGATGGGGATGCTATATTTAAGAAAAAAAAATCGGACGTGTTCCAAATATACCAACAAAACCGGATATTGATTGTTCTATGATGACAGTTTATCCTTTTCAATTAACAACTTTTATAAAAATAACGATGGTGGTTGTGACGACAGCGTCGGTTTCTACAAAGAAACACGATTCTTTTAATTTATTTTTTATTCATGCATTTTCACGTATTAATCATTAAAAAAGTACAGACAAAGATAAAGAACGTATTGACCCATTTCTACTACTATAAATTAGTTTCATTTTGAAGAGCTCTTTTGAAACAACAACAACAATAACGAAAGAACGAAAGAAAAGGGGGATGGTTGTCGTAGAAACGTGCGTCACAAAAATTGAGTTAATTGGTAACCGTAATGAAATTGCTGACATCGGTTGTGGTGACTGTAAAACCGACCCTTTGAAAAGAAACACTTTCCAACAATTAACCATTTTAAATTTTACACTACAATTTCACGAAACTTTTACACTAATCCACAACAATATTAATATTTTCAATATAGTATACACTATTAAAATATCTATGATCTTTCTAGATGTGTGTGTAGCAAGTAAAATGAACTGGGAACCAATTTCCTGTCGAGAAATGTAGTTTCCTAGAGACCATCATAGGGGATGATAACATTCAACTTAGTTGAAAGCTCTGATGACTGTCAGGAGCGCTCCAACAGCCAATAAGCTCGTTTAAATTTGATATTTTGTTTCTTTTTCGATTATAATCAACAGTTCAACAATCGTTTTTATCAGTTTTCGTGAGGTAGTTTTGGAATATCACGAGTATTGCCCACAATTTCGATAAAATTGATTTGCATCGAATTCTACGTAATTACACAAGTATTTACGTTAAATTATTAATGAGGATATCAATATTTGTAAAGATTTAGAAAGATTTGCTTCCAATCATATATAATTTCCAGTAAATTGCTCAATATTCGATTAGTGTATAATTTCAATAAACCTAAACGTACATGGTTTTTAATAAATAAAATTGAATAATAGTTAAATAGAAATCGATTCATACGATACAATACAGGACATATTATGCTAGGTCACGGAAGTCCATCTATATTAAAGTTGTTCAAGTCATAAACAATTTACGATTTTGTCCTCGGCTTCTATTGAGTGTTTGTAATTATCTAATGAATAAAATACGAACGTATTATTGGAGATTCGTGCTTTATATTCTCTTGAACTACTGTTAAATATCGAATTTTAAAATATACACAACTATACTTATTTAGTTATAATAATAGAGCTAATTTTAATGATTTGACTTAATCGAATTGTGGAAATTTACTATAAATTCAGTTGTATTCGAATTCATATTGAATATCACTTTGTAGTTTGAATTATTAATGAGTTTCAATTGCTGGTGATTACCGGCGAAACGGTTTGATTTTGTCGTTTTTTACAAACTTTATAACTTTTGCAATATTGAAAAGTTCAAGTACACGTTTTATTCGAATATTTGAAGTGTAGTCTATCAAAATAGTTATTTAGTTTAAAAGTCTATCAATTTTTCAAAGCCCAACACACCTACAATGTATTTACCGAGAACCAGCTGCACTTTACCATTATTTTATAGATTGTTTGCTTGTATATTTCAAACCACAAACACAACAACTTGGTAAAAGAATAAATTGATAATCCGATATTTGACGACAATGTATAAAATTTATTATTGTCGAAATTTAACCGAGCTCTATAGCTGTGTAGTTATCACCGCATGTTCAACCGATATAAAATTCTTCCCGTATGAAGCTAGAAAGCTTGATGGGCTATCTGTATTCAGATGACACCAATATATCCCCTACTGTTACTATAAAGATTCTGGATTTTTTTTGTTATTCTCTACTATAAAAAAGTGAATTTTGTTACAATTTTATCCGTTTCTATCATTCCATTTGTACATGTTCCCGATAATAATACAGTCCTGTATTGAATGTACAAGTTAATAATTCACAAGTCGTGTCCGTTACGATGGCACTAAATTAACTGTTATGTCGGCGACCGATCGAAAATCAATAAATGTGCAATTTGAGGACATGTACATGGTGTACTGGGAAAGTTTACCGGTACAACACAAATAATCCCCCTATAAAATTAATTTGTATTGTATACTAATCAATTGTACTCGAATATTATAAAAATTGATTGTATTGGATAGATAACGGAATGTTGGTGTAAACACAAATTGAGTTATTCAAATTGCGTTTTAAAAGTTTTCCCTCAATTCGTGTAGTTGTATTGCGTCTTCCCGTGAGGAAATTGTCCAGATTTGATGTTGCATTAGAAGATTCAGGTGGTTTTTTTTCCCCGACCACAAGTTGAATTGCTGAGTTTGCTCAATATACAATCGAGATCAATATAAGTTGAGGGCTAAAGTGGCCGGCAAAGTCGGCGAAATTTCCACATATATAGTGGAGAGACATTGAAAACTGAAAGATAGGAACGTTGTCATCATCTGCCATCCTTTATTTTAGCCCCGGCACATACTTATCGTAATGTTGAGAATGAACTCTAGCCTCGAACAATCGACAGATGGCAATTGTCGTATCGTCGAATGACTTTCGTATAGATGCCCGAGCCCCGGGGCATTTCTCATGAGAATGTTACACACGAGACGTTTGGAACGAATTTTTAAATTTATTAAATATTTCTAGCTGAATAGAGAAAAAATTATACGAATTTCAATTTGTGATAAATTTTGGAAAACGATCAAGAGTCCTACATTTTTGATATTTATGGCTTTCGATACGATCCTTAAAGTAAGAATTCTATGATTATGCTCCTCATGGCCGTATGCTAATGTATTTCCGCGTATGAATAGCCAAGTTTGAGCTTAAAATTGTCGTTTTTTAGTTAGTAATTGTACGACGCCAGCTATTTGATATTAATAAAGCGTCGGATTTGTGTTTATCTCAACGACTAGTAGAGAAGAAACTATCTACTATAGGAAAAAAGAACTAGTTCGGAATAAATATTGTAGAATTTAGAACAATTTCGACACAACTCACGCACAATACTGTTGTATGTAACTATATCAGAGAAGTCTAAGGCGACAATAGATTAATTTGAGATTTTTTTAAAGACAATAAAATAGATGGGCATATATCAATAAACCGGTGATAGTAGCTTGTGTGGCGTCACTTGAATAGATGAAAAATCACCATCATCAAATCGCCGCCCCTAAAGAAAAGCAATAACGTCAGAAATGTATCAATAAACCGGCCGAAAAATCCGGTCGACCGTGCCGAGGATGGCCCAATGTCATCTGTCATTGTCGCAACCGTCCCCCAAATACATATAGGTAACAAAGTATACCGCCCGCGATATAAATCGGCCATTTGATCTCACAGCCATTTTTATCGGTCGCCGGTAATAGATTTCTGATATGTTCGTGCGTGCTGGGCCATTATTCAACCACCACGTACATCAAGAAGTTCCACCTCTACACCGTAAATATTCAATCTTTTAATTTTTCGTCCATTGGTCGATATTTATATGAATTGGATTTTTTCGGTTTATATGCGAAACGGTTTTAAGGTCGCCGACCGTATAGACTGGCTAGTGAAAAATTCATTCGAACACCGTCGCCAAATTACAAACAAACTGCACGCCCATCCCTGAGTCATCTGTCAACGGCCGACCAGACGGCCGTTTTTGAACTCAGCTTTTGCACAACTATCACCGTTGGCAACCCTTAATCCGAACTACCCCTACACAACGGCGGTTGGTTTTCAGGTCTATGAATATTGATCAAAAGCACACGACAACATTCATATTTGATAGTTTTGTAGCAGTCGCATCGTAAAAGAGTTGGAACTTTTATATTTCACACGATATCTCTAAATGGAAAAGTTAAAAATCTAAATGTATTTCACGGAATTAGTTTGACGTTGACTATAAATTTACTCCAACTATATAGCTATATTTTTTAAATTTCTACATCCTGTTCAACAGAAAATTGTATCGTGTCGTGTTTTCAATTCAACAAGGAAAAAATCAAATTACAATAATGGTGGATGAAGTGGAAAACCGTTCAAACGATACCTGCTCCATAAATATGATGTATTTCCGTTCGCCTTCTACAACAACACCAATAACATCAATCTTGTGAAAAGTCGCCAAAAGATTAAAAAATAATACTACTAGAAAATTGCCAAATTGAAACTGTAAACGGCGCCTTCAATAACAATAACACTAATCAAAATTTTCCAAATCTAGCTAATTTACATTCAATTGAACACTTCTCTATATTAGTCTGAAACAAGAGGATTATTTATTTGCGAGTTAAGAACATCTTCGTATAGTCGAACCGACTCAATGGCTGTTTACTATTCCGGCCATCTCTGACAGGAAGATATAAAATTGGAATAATGCCGTGGCGATTTCTTTTGGGAAGAATTTCCAACATTCTAGAATTGTCTCACATTTAACATTACTTTTCTACTGTTAAATTCAAATACAATACAACGAATGTAATTTAATTTGAAAATTTGATTGTCATTTAAGCGAACGCTAGCAAAATAAATAAATACGTCCGACTTACTTTCGACATTCACTCACGTCAANGCAAAATTCACCCTAAATATTCGGTTACGTTGTGTTTTCCCCGTATTGTTTTTACGTTGAATATTCGAATTATTCACCGTTCGGGTCCTTTTTACCTAAATTGGAATATTCCACATATTTCCCTATGTTTATATTCAAGTTATGTGGTTTTTTCACGCAACAACTTCCCTAATATTGTGTACGCTTAAAGATCTCTGTACACGTTAAAATATCATAACGTTAAAATCCAATTATCTTTTGATGTACGATGCTATACATAAAAAATTATGACCATTGATATTTATGATTCGATTTATTTTGTTTATTTCTTAATTTTTCCCTATCCTGTTACACAAATACACAAAAAATTATATATTTGAGTAGATAATCTTCCGAAAATACACTCGAACGATTCGATTTTGATCAACTGGACTTTATTGTAGTTTTGTAAAATTTATTTCTATTAAACGGTGAATTATAGTTGGTGATATTGATCGGAATCGCATAGAAACTCAGTATGGCATCGTTAGAATCGTGGGTGCATTTGAACGTATTAACGTACAAAACCAAATTATAGCTTGAATCGGTTCTGTAGTGTTGTATTTTCTTCGTACAATTGTAATAGTCAAGTTGTCGTTATTTGTATAGAAAGAAGAGGGTTAGATAGAGAGAAAAGACTCGGTCGTATTTGAGTTTAATGTTGTATTGATTTATTGGAAAGGGTTGTCGAGTTGATCACGATTGAATTTTAAAGAAAGTCCATTAATACCAAAAGAAGCTCCATTAAAAACAATCAATAGCCTACTGACATAAAACAATATGATAATAATTGAGTAGACTTGTTGTGAACTTATTTGTAAAGCGAAAAATTTGCGGCGAAAGGGGTTGAATATTTGCAGTCCAATAAGCGATTTTAAAGCACGTTCTAGAACTTAAAAGTTTTAAATGTACTTTTGAAAGCCTTGTAAGCTTTCATTCAAATCTCTATCTCCATGCAAAAGTCAAGGGTTAAGTTTTTCGAATGAAGACAATTATCGTTCAAGTTGAATTCTATACCTATACAAAAATTTTCATTTCAACTAATGACAAAAGGACCATTCCAACGACAACGACAACAACAAGAAAATTCACGGTCTATTTCGATAAAACAATATTCTATACAAAATAAATCTCAAACTTTCCCATTATTATAAATAGAAATATTAATTTTTCTAATGTAAACTAAAATATTTCAAATAGTGTGTTGATTATTAAATGGGGAATTTTTGGATTCATCATCAAATAGAACAAATACGCAATTTAATCGAACACGCAAATAGTCTATATACCCCCATATACACCCTCCTATAATGTTATTAATTTTATTATGTGTCGGTATATTAACATGATTGTCGCCACCACGACACTTGCCCATTTTTTATCCACCTATTCTTCTCTAAATAATCCAACGATATTAATCGTATCAGTTGATAAATTGCCGGTGTGCCCATATTAAAATACATTATTCATGATAATCATCTGACATGATGATAAGAAAATACTATAGTTTTTCAAATTATTATCGAAAATACCAATCAAATTGGAAATAGAGAAAAATCATAATGTTCAAATTTGTAAACACGAATCCACTAATTTGTCAATTGAAACAATACAAGAATTTCGATTGAGAAATGTGTACAAATGGTGGAGGCGCCGGGCGAATTTGTTTTATTTACACTATTGATGAAATTTTCGTCAAGTTTGGAAGCTCTGTTTCTGTTTTCATGTCTTTTTAGCGGATATATAACGGAATTGCAAAATTGATAGTGAATTCTAAATTATAGAGCATAATCGTGGAATGTTTTTTCTAGTTGTTTCATTTTTCCTCTATAATTTAGTAAATATTAATTCGCCCAGTTTATTACAAAATGAAAGAGCTTCTCAATTTTCCAATAAATTTTGCAATAATTTATTAGTTTTCCGGTAAACTTGAAACTTGAGGACCTACATTATTTTTTGATTCAGCATCCGAAAAATACCAAATCTAATAGCC
>JACDRP010000423.1:1486-50382 GCA_013841185.1 Hycleus phaleratus | reverse complement strand
CTTACAGAAATTTACCTAAAATAAATAAAATTTACCATTATAAATAAACTGAAACAGAAAAAATTATACAGGAAAATATCTAATTGAAAAGAAATATTGAATACTTACATAAATTTCCCAAAAATAAATTGAACTAATTATCTTAAATTTTACCTACCTAATCGTTATAGAAATGCACTATCAACACTGGCCACTCTAACACATAAAGAATCGAATAAGACAACTACAACGTTAAAAAATAACGCGAAGCAGCTGTCGTACCGATTCGCTGATTAAGCTATCAACTATCAAACTATCAACAATAACACAATCACTACAATTAGAAACACAATTCACAAATTGTTCACCAATTCACTGCCCTAAAAAACACAAATTTTCGACGTTAGAAATATAAAAAGGTACTCACTACTTGACTGCTACTCAGCCTCCGGTCCCACGCTGTTCGGACCTACTGTAATTAGAAGAAAAAAACAAAACAAGAAAAATATTAGTACTTTTGGTATTATTTGGATTATTGGTCTTACCCTTTCATTGAAGTGATGCCTAGCCTAAAACTCCATGGGATGACAAACTCGTCCAACCATAAAGGCACTAACACTGGCAGTCTACCACTGGCATAAACACATTGTTCACCACAGTTTAACACTACATATGGGTGGATTTTATTAATTTTTTCACAAATTCCCTAAATTTATCACAGATTCACTACTTTTTATAATCCCAAATGAAGCCCAGCCACTTACACTCATTAAGGTTCAAACATTTAATTTATAACACAACTTAATTATATTTTCATACACTGGAAACAATTAATTTAACACGATTTTTTAATTTTCTTCAATTTCCATTCGCCATTTTGTGAGAAAAACCAACAAGGGTGACTCTAACCGGCGCCCTCTGCCATCAAAAAAGAACTAGCCTCTCTTCTAATTAATCGAAAACTAGAAAGAAAAGAAAAATTGTATTATCAAGCTTAAAATCAATTAAAATCGCGAATAATTTACCGATAAACGATTATAAGAAAACTCACTGATATTAATTTTCTCAATTTCCTCGCGTTCCGATAAATAAGACGCACAAACATGGCTGACTGTAACCGACGCCCTCTACGATCAAAAAAGAACTCGCGTCTCCTCTAATTAATCAAAAACTAGATGAAAAACTATTTTAACAAGCTTAAAATCAATTAAAATCACGAATAATTTATCGATAAACGATTAAAAATGGCTCACTGATATTAATTTTCTTAATTTTTCGCACTTTTTCCTCACATACCGATAAACAAATATGGCTGACTCCAACCGACGCTCACTGCGATGAAAAAAGAACTCGCGTCTTCTCTAATTAATCGAAAACTAGATGAAAAACTATAATAACAAGCTTAAAATCAATTAGAATCACGAATAATTTACTAAGAAACGATTAAAAAGCCTCACTGAAATCAATTTTCTTTAAATTTTCACACGATTTCCTCACGTACCGATAAACAAACATGGCTGACTCTAACCGACGCTCACTGCGATCAAAAAAGAACTCGCGTCTTCTCTAAATAATCGAAAACTAGATGAAAAATTATTTTAACAAGCTTAAAATAAATTAAAATCACGAATAATTTATCGATAAACGATTAAAAAGCCTCACTGATATTAATTTTCTTAATTTTCCACGATTTCCTTACGTACGTACCGATAAACAAGACGCAGTAAACATGGCTGACCGACAATGGTGGGTACACGTTGGAAGAAACAAATGAAGAATTCGGCATTTACCGGCTTATTAACCCCTGTGATTGGTCCGGGAACTACTTGATCAAATCAACGGTTATTGTTAAAATCGATTAAATTCGCGAATAATTTATCGATAAACAATTAAGAAAGCTCAATAATGTTGATTTTCTTGATTTTTCACACAAGTTTTTAGCGTTTCGATAAAAAAACTACACGAAAATACGGCTAAGTTTAAGCGATGAATTAGGCGGAAGAATAAAACAATGGAGAATTCTGCATTTCCGGCTTATTGTGATTGGTCGAAAACTATTTAATCAAATTAACGGTTAATATTAAAATCAATTTAAATCACGAATAATTTATCGATAAACGCTCAAAATCACTCACTAATATCAATTTTCTTGATTTTCCACAAAAATTTTCCACGTTCCGATAAAAGACGACGCTCAAAACAGGTGACGCCAATGCTTTACGAGAAAAAAAAAGAAACAAATTGCAAAACTGCTGAATCAAATTAACGGTTAATTTTAAAATCAATTAAAATCACGAATAATTTATCGACAAATGATCAAAAAAGCCGACTAATATTAATTTTCTTGATTTTTAACACGAATTTTCCACGTTTCGATAAGACTTGGCTCAAAACATAGGCGACGCCGACCGATACACTACGCAAAAAAAAAGAAACAAAACTACTCAATTAAAACAACGATTAATCCTAAAATCGCGAATAATATACCGACAAACGTTCAATTAATCTCTTTAATATGAATTTTCTTGAATTTTCACGCAATTTTCAACTTTTCCCGATAAAAAAAAAGCCACCCCCGGTCAACACAACCAACTCTAATCGCTTCATTGTAGAAACTGCGTGAAGAAGGGGAATTAGTAAAAGAGCCGATATCCCCTTACTTTTACCCCCTACTCTTGTGATTGGTGTTTAACTTAAGTTTAGTTGACCTCAATTTTTCTGATTGGTTCAAGATGATGTCAAGAAACACGAATGAAAGCGCCGGGGAAAAATTCGAATGAAAATCCATTGAAATCACCGACAATTTATCGATAAATACAAACGAAAATTGTAAATAATCATTGTTTTCATTTACAACTTGAATTTTTCAGGTTTTCCGATGAAAAACTGCTCACAATCGACACAATCGGCTCTAATCCACGTACTGAATTGGAAAATGGAAACAAAGAGAATTGATTTGTTTATTTTATTATTGAAATTGATACGTTTAACAATAAAACGTGGCGAAATTATCTTTTTACGTAGAATTATTTGTTTTTCCGATGTTTTCAATCTTTTATGTCTCTCAAACAATCTCTTTCATGAAGATTAGCAACTTTAATCACTCTAAATGCCCTATTTATACTTTCTTACTATTGTTTCTTTGTTCAATTGTACAAATTAATCTATAAAATTGTATAATTTAGACAGAAATTAGTGTGAAATAACGATATTCGTTTAATTATTTGGAGAATCTTCGGTACCGAATGCTTGTTCACATAACCTCTTCACATATTATTTTTCGAAACTGCATATGTTAATAACATTAAAAAATGGATATAAGGGTTGTTTAGGACTAATTTTGAGTAGTTTTCTATTGTTATTTCTAATATTGGTAATAATAAGTAGTGGATTAGGCCTATTGAAAGTACCACTGTAAACAAACAAATCTTGAACTTGATTTCATAGCTGGTGTATAGAAAACCCCCGAAAATTAGAATTTTTTGCTATTAATTAAGTCGTCTTTACATTTACTCCAGACGTTTATTTAAATTTACAATAATTATGCATATTTTTCTAATGTATTAGAATTTCTAATAGTATACGCCTAAAAGTATGCAACCCTATATACGTGGATGCTTTTGCATATGCATAACTTCTATGTTAATATTAGTTAATTTTAATTCTATTTTTTATAATTTTAGTCTAAAATCATCAAAATAGGAACAAATACTATTTAAATAATTAGAAAATTAGAAAATGTTATGAAAATAATACAAAATAGCTCTAATATGGATAGCTTTCCAAATATTGCAATAACGTTATCTTTTAGACTTAAAAGATTGATTGAAAGTAAATTTAAATGAATTTATTTCATTAAAAGCTATTCTTGTACTGTTTTATCGAATTTCGGCGTTTAATTTAAATAAAATTTATCTATTTCTAATCCAAAAAAGTGAGGTTAGAACCGATCTTTTCCGGCAAAGAGAATCAAATAATATAGCTGCATTCTAGAAAGTTGAATTTTCTAGCGAATTAAAGAAAATTTTCTACTAATTTATATTATATGTAGAAAATAAAGAAATAATTACTAATTTAAAAATACTTTTGAGCTACAGATAGCTGAAAATTTTCTAAATTTGGTAACATTGCCTGTCAATGTCAACGAAGATAATAATAATAATAACAACAAACGTGCAGTAGTTGTTATAGTGGAAAATTCGTTTATTTGAAGCAAAAATTATGGAACAATCTTCAAATCAATTGAATGTTTATCGAAAAATGTTATCAGCTTGTGTTTCTGCTGTTTTATTAGAAAAAGGTTTCGATGCAGCCGATAAAGAATGTCTAGGGACATTAACTGAAATGCTCCAAGCTTGTGAGTTATATTCTTATTTCAATACAACTAAAATAGTGAAAACTTGATAATTTCTAGTTTTGGCTGAAATTGGTTCGTTCTGCAAGAATTTCTGCGAATTATCCGGCCGTACAGAACCGTTAATAGCTGATGTTATAATGGGATTAGTAGAAATGGGTTTGTATTAAAAATTAACACAAAATTCTCATTAATTCGTTAAATTTATTAGGAATGAACCCCAACAGTATTGTACAATATGTGAAGAGTAACAAACATTCAGTTCTACCAATGTTACAACCACAACAGTCCCAGAAACAATTAAATATGCTAACAGCCGGTACAAAACAACCATTACCGTCACATATACCGCAACATTTACCACAATTTCCCGATCCACACGCCTACGTCCGAACACCTGTAAGATTCCCTTGATTTGCAACAATTCAAATTAATTCCAATCGATTTCCAGACACATAAACAACCGATAATCGATTACGAATCGGTTCGGGAGAAAGCAGCCATCCAGAAGAAAGATATAGAGAAGGCTCTAACGAAATTCTTAGCTAAAACCAGTCCAACTCACAATCTATTCGATACAGACGAAGCCAATATTTTCCCATGTAAATCGACTAAATTATCATCTTTAAATTATTAATATCCATTTTTAGTGATTGCATGTAAGCCGGTTTATCCGCCGTATTTAAGTGCGTTATTACCGCAAGATCAAATCTTCGATCCGGAAGATTTAGAGAATGACCATCGTAGTCAGATGATGCAACAAGCAAAAGAGCAAAAATTAAAAGAAAATAACGGCGAGAACGATGAAGAGAATGATGAGGAGGCTTTAAATGATGCCAATAAAAATGGGGATAACACACAAACAAACGGTTTTATCGATAATCCATATTTGGCAGCAACTAAACTACCGAAAAGAGACGAAATGGATATTTCTTGATTCTATTGGTAATAATTACAATATATAATGATAATTGTGATAATATTAAGATTGATTGTTGATCGATCAGCACGGCCAGATAAATACGGTTGGAATCGAGCTGCATCTTCTAGACTTGTAGTCCAACCGATCACACTCTCATTTCTATTTTGTACTTTAAGCCACAATAATAACGGTTGGAAATATTCCAACATTGATTCGGCTGATAATCGATCAGATTGTCCGCGAGTTAACATCCGTAAAATATCCCTCCAATGTCGAGCCTTTCCCACTTTCATTATATCCCTAAATTTGAACAACATTAATTTAATTTAGAATAAAATTGAACGACTTACACTAGAACTCTACCGGCTTCTCTAGATCGGTAAATATCGCACGTGTGTAATGGACCTTCGTGTCCTGCTGCTAAACATAAAGCGTTATAAATTTGGAATTCTAACAATAAAGCTATGTAATATTTAATATAAGGAATATCGGCGATTATATGCCGTTTAGAACCGGGATCAAATTGACGTTCACTTCTGGTTATCGGCGGGATAATTCCTTGATAACGTAGCCGTAATTCCCACCAGTCGGTATTCATGGTTTGTACTCCACGTTGGAAGATTTGGTAACGCCACTAGAATCATTAAAATTGATTTTCTTGTGTTATTGTTTTCTATAACTTACAATATCGACAAGGTATGCAAACGGAGCAAATGCTACTTTCCTTAAAGCCATTAACATTAAGAAATTGATGTTGTTTTCGTATAAATCGGCGTTATTATTATACAAACCGACCCGGTATAAATGGACGGGGTTGAAAACTGATAGAGTAATGGCGTTAGATAGCCCCTCGTGGAAGCCGGGATTTGCTCCATCTCTGTATAAATAGGGTTGTTCTGAATAATATAAATAATATTGAATATGTGCCATTTCATGGTGGATTTTTATCAAATCGTCCATATTAACTTCAGTGCATTGTTTTATACGATAATCGATACGATTACAGAAATCCCAAGCGCTCGATGTACATTGAACTTTCCGATCATTCGGACGTTCCAACATCGAATAACGCCAAAATTCTGGTGGCATCGGTTTTAAACCCAACGACGTATAGAATTCTTCGGCCATTTGAAACATTCTAAAATAATAATTTGTATTTTTTAGGGTTTTATAATTGTTTATTTACCGTAATGGTGTGAAGCCTTGTCGTAGCATTTCATGGGTAATATCGATCGTTTGAAATTCGGGATATGGTACGACAATATCGTAGATTTTACTCCATTCTTGTGCCCATAAATTACCGAATAGATGGGCCGGTAATGGTCCTTCATCGCGTAAAATTTCACGCCCATAACGCTGTAATAATCGACGACGTACGTAAGTGAATAATTCTTTATATAAAGGTTGTAACGATATCCAAGTTTGTGTTAATTCAATTTCGAAATTATCATCCTCGTAAATATAACGCATCTCTTCTCCGGCATCTCTAAAACCTAAAATATAGAATTTTAATTGATTATTAATTGTTGAAATTGTAGAATTACCGTTTAATCGAGCAGCTTGATTGGTTATTTCAACATATCTCATGAATGTATTCTTCAATGGTGGTCCGATTTTATCGTGCCATTCACGCCAAATATGGACCAATTCGTATGGATTCCGCGAATTTGCCATAATCCGAACAATATCCGGCTCCAATTCTAGATCGCAATAATACTGTTCGGTTTCATGATATGGACAAATTCGAATATGACTATAAATATCCTTCATTTCCGATATTAAATGGTAAATTTCGTTGTATTTATCATCGGATAAACCGGCACGACTGTTTGTTATCAAATATTGTAATTGTCGCCTAACTATCGGATCCGGTAATCGAGTCCAATCGAAGATTACAGCTCGTTTCCAGGAGATTTTATCGAATTTCGCTTTGATTGTTTGTTGTTCGATCATCCGACGTTTATTGAAATCGGTCATATTGGTCGCGTATAACCATTGCGATAAACTCACACGATAACACATATCGGTGGCTTCATTGTCGTAGTCGCGTAGAAATTGTAACGCCTCACCTAAATTCACATTCGTACCCTATTTTATAACAGAATTGAAACAATTATAAATAAGGAAATTTACAAATAGAGCGTTTTAGGGAAAGTAGAACGTCGATCAAATTTGGTTATCGTTACGTTCTGTTGGGTAATTTCAGGTCAGTTATTGTTGAAAATCAAACAATACATACGTGAATTAGTCGATCTGTTATTCCAGTAGTGGCACTATTCATCAAGAGAACCAACAAAATTTGTTTGAAAATCATTGATTGTCGCATATATTGGAATTAAATCACTATCGTTGAAGGTGTGTGTCTATTATATGGCCGTATGTAGAGGCATTGTTGTTTTATTTGCAGTTTTATTTGAGGAGGACTTGGCGTGACAAATTGTCTTTCAGTTAAGATTAGTCCGAGCGTAACAATGTCGCGCGTGCACTCTTTAAAACTTCTCCACTATTACCATCATTATTGTTAATTTATTAGAATACGATTTAAACTTCTTACCTTGAACAGTTTCTGTTGTGAACTGTTGCTTTTGCGGCTATACCGGAAGAGATGCAATTGATAGTAAAAGTTCTCGAGAAACTCCAATCTACCGTATTTTCGGTTATATTAATTTCTCTAATTGTACGAATAGTTTAGAGGACATTTTCGCTATTATAAACTAAATAATTAAATAATTAGACATATCCTTTAATTTTTATTAGTCGGTGTTGATATAAAATCGACTTTTAATTGTTGTTGAAGGACATTTTTCCGTACATTAAACAGTAGTTTTTAATTCAATAATTTTATTTATAAAAACTAATTGTTTATAAAATTTACTTGATTTTTGCGAGATTTGCTGAATTGAACACATCTTCACTAGGGTGGTATACGATAACACCTAAAATACGATTAATAAATTGATGAATTTAATCAAGGGTTGATTTACCTATAAAACTGAGTAAAGTTGGTAGGAAAATGAGGCCGTGGACGGCGCCGATTAGAACAATCCCTAAATACATTCTAAAATAGAAAATTTGGAAAATTTGCGAACTAGCAAACGCCAATACGGCAATTCCGCAAAATTTCGTCAATGTTATACCGCTCAATACCGAACTACCCATATTAGCCAGAGCATCGCTGGCTTTACTAGTCGGATTACCACTTTTCGAATGGATATAAGCGTGGACGATATGACCGCAGAATTCTACAGCGATACCAACACACTAAAATTTGATTATTATTTCTAATTAAGCGTGTAATTTAAATTTACCATAACTAAATTGACTAGAGAGATGGCATTGAAGGAAATCGACCAAAAATACATCAAACCCATCATATTGAGGAGTATCATAAAAACTACTAGTGTTATAATACAAGCTGAAAATAAGCTCAATCCTGATAGTATGAAAGTTGTGAAGAATACGACAATTATTGACGATCCTAAAGATATACCAGCATCCGTCCAGATGGTTAAATATTGTTCAAAGTACGTATAAAAAATACTATACGGGAATATTTCAACACCATCAACGTTTAAAGTCGCTGTTAAATTATCGGCAATAAAACGTGCATATTTTAAAGCAGCGATATAATCAGTCGATCCTTTCAAAACTGTATGATACGCCATTGTATTGGTCGAATCAAGTTGTACGAAACCACCATCATCTTGGAACATGTTCATACCGGACATATAACCAGCATGACCGCCTTTCGAACAACTAGAATCGGGATTATCGTTCAAAAAATACGAGAAATACCTATCGAAATAAGCTGCTTTCGTTAAATTCGTCGTGCTAAATTCGCACGAATTGCACAAACTATTCGAATAGGTATGCGGACAAAAGGTGTCGTTCTCTTTGAAATATTGACAACAAGTTTCCGATGTACTCCAATCGCTGAAATCGTCCGTCCACGATGTCGCCTGTGTTGCTAAATACGTTATATTACTTTGTTTTGCTGCTTTATATAATTGTGTAGCTATCGAATTATCAACACAATCAACACCACCACAGAAACGTTCTTGTATTTCTTGGCTAGAATAATTCAAATCACCTTTAACGACCCAATAAACCGGCGGGCCGATATTCATCAATTCGTTCATATAATTGAAATATTTTAAAACATAACTATCGCTCGGCATTGATAATTGTTGGTCTAGACCTAATTCGATTGATGGTAGTACGGCTATACTGACACAACAAGAGCCGGTGAAGACCAATAACATTAAACAACGCACCCAGAAACTAAAATCACTAATTAGTTAAAGGAAATTGATGATTTTGTTAATTTACTTCATAAAGAATGGTGTGAAATAATTCTTCCACACTCGATAAATGACGCCTGGTCCGGTTTTAGTTTCTGTAATTTTGGATGTTTCACAAAAGAAGATCTCCATACGATTACGTTCATATCGTTGTAAATCGATTGTTAATAACGCAACGAAAGCGGTGAGTTGTAACAAGAAATCGAGTAGTATTGCGATAGTTGCATAGATTGCGAAAGTATTAACAGCTGGCATTGATGAAGAAATCCCTAAAATTACAATAATTAATAAATTTCAATTGTAAATTGATAGAAAATACCAATAGCAAAGCAGAAAATCTCGGAAACACTAGTCAATAGCATACTAGGTCCAACTATTCCGATCGTACAACCGATTCGTTCTTCTAACGAACGGTTATCTTTGGGTTGTCGTTGTAGAGTTTGCACCATAATAAAAATATTATCCACACCGACTGCCAACACCAAAAACGGTATTACTTCTATTGTTAATAGAGTTGTCGAAACACCAAAATAACTACAAATACCAATTGAACTAAGAACGGAGCCTAGTACGATTAAAATCCCGCTAATCCCCAAAACTATCTTCGTTTCAACCTGAAATTTCCGCAATTGTTTGAAAATAATCCAACTTAAAATTAGACAATTTACAAATAAACGATCGTTGAAAGCGAAACGTCCCAATGCTAGTGAAATATAAATGAACATCACCATATAACTGATAGCAACAGTACCGAATTCGGATCGGGATACTCTAGCGATTTCGTCTTCAATTGAACGTTCAGCACTGTAAGCAATCTCCATAAAATCGGGCATTTTATATTGTTCCCATCTCTTTAAATAATCGATAAATCTACAAAAATCTATAGAAATTATGGTTTAAATACGCGAATTTTTATACTTTTGTTCCCATTCAAACGCCGATTTTAAATCGTCTTCATTCACTTTATTATTTAGAAGAAATGTTAAACTAACAGCGGTAGCGTCAGTGTAATTATCGTAAGTATTACCGCCCAAAACTAGACCGGGTAGTACCGGACCACCATACGGGGCTAAACACGTTATCGAATATGGACTCCTAAAATCCACAAATTAATCGCCAAATCAATCTTTATATTAATTGATAATTACGGGAAACAAGTAATGAATTGTTCTAGATAATCGTCGGTATCTAGAGCTGAAATATTGTTGTTTAAAAGCCCCAATAATGATTGGACTGTACAAAAATCCATCGTCATTGGGCCGGTGAACGCTGTCACTAAAGGCGCCAAACACAGATCCTCTAAAGTTGTATTATCATCTAGAACTATCTGTTAAAAAAAATAACAAAAATCAAAATTTAAACGAAATTAGCCAATTACCGCTTGTAATTGTTCTTGTAGAGTGAAAACGGCACGTAGAAAAGTTGCATTGAATGCTGGTCCCATTGTGACAATCGTGTCGCCGACTGATGAATTGTAAGGAAACTAGAAAATCTTCAGTTAGATTTAGCGATAAAATTTGGGAAATACCCACCGATTCGATGCCTTTCGTTTTGATGAATATCTGATTGGTTCGGTAGAACGGGCCGAAATTATTATCGAAGAAATCCTTCTCTAAACGACTACGGCTGTTTGGGGCCGCCCATAATTCGACAGGATTCGTGATCACTTCCAGAAAGATTATACCGCACGATAGGGCGATAATTAGGATTGTCGTTATTGATAAGACGATGTAACGACGGCGCGCCATTACTGTAAATTTTCCAAAATTTCAAAAATCAAGGGGCTAAATTTCCCAAAACTTACATGTGCCCAAATTTCGGAAGAATTCGCTCAAATAACGATTGATCTTGTCGCCAATGTGTCTTCGATTGATTTCCGGTATATTTTGGACGCTTAATAATTTGGCAAATTGCCTCGAATATCCACGTAAAAATATCAAAAACAATATAGAAATAATACCAATAGCGTTAATACAACAAGCTGTTATAAACGAATACAGATTTATATCGAGAAATATTGTTATTTCATCGTTTAATGAAGTATAAGTTCCGGACATACAAGTCGATGGACAATCCATACAACTACACGCCGATTGATTGGGCTAATTTAATCAAAATTAATTAATTAATTGGGAAATTTAGAATTTTCTACATACATAAGCTTCATTACAACCCAAAGCGGTGAAATTGATAGCACCAGTATCGGAATCGTTGGCAGCATGGAAGACTATATCGAACGGCGATATCATATTCGAAGTTGAGCCCATATAATTAAACCAACTACAATTCGAATTAATTAACAATAATCCCAATATATCGAATTATAATTACCGTATTGGATTACAATAAGTCGCGCCATATGGGACACAAGTTGAGGCAATCACAACGCCGCCCGTACTGGGCATTGAAACTTCTTTACAAGAATCGTAGACTTTTTGTGCGTAATTTTCGTTGATTTTCAGATCAACCCTCGATGCATACACTGGATTATCAATTAGATTAATTCTCGAATTAAACGATATTTACCTGAGCCAGTTGTCGAGTTCGTTTCGGGGTGTAGGGCTGTTATAAAATCGCTTTGATTCGGCGAACATGAATAAATACAGTACGTATTTAAGATATTTGTAACGCAAGTTGGACATCGTTGGAACGGTACTGTATTTGTGAAACTATCAACCATAACTAGAGCCTGATCGATATTGCAGCACAAATACGGATCGTCTAGATTATCGGATTGTTAATTGGGTGTTCGGTTGAATTTTTGGAAACTCACCAATATCGGTGCCATTGTCGTCTTTGAAATAGAACGGACAATATTTCTTCAATAAAGCAACAGTTTCGTTGATCCTAGAGTCGCTTTGATTCAATTGTGGTGCTTCATTATCGGTTATACAATTTTGATATTTCCCATTTGATTCGTTACAAATTCCGTACATTCGACAATTACCATCAACAAAGACGATTATTGTTAAAAATAATAAAACAACTGGAATTTAATTCGATTAATTGCAATTGATAACACTCGATTTAATATTTTACCGAAATTTCTAATCATGTTTCCACTTAAACTACAACATAATCGTACAAAAGCCACAAATCAACTGGAATTTTGTAATTTCGATCATTAATTTATCTCGATAATTCGGAATTTCGATTATAATTTTACAAAGTATTGAACAATGGTTGATTGGGTTTTGTAATCAATAATAGTGTCTATTTGTATTATTTTTTTTAAATATAGAAATTTTGTTCAATTATCAGTTAATTATTTGAATAGGTCGATAATGATAACTCACAGGTGTTCATGAATGAATCATTAGATTTCCAATAAAATGGTTTTTTGTTGTAATAATCGATGATTGTAATCAATAGTGAACATCTAGACCGATGAATCGAATTCCTAGTTGTAATCTAAAGGATTGTCGTCGACTTTTCCGAATTTATTTCGTATTAAGTTTGGTGGAAATAAAATTAGGAATTGAAGGACTATGGACTGTTTTTGAAGTGAAATTTTTGTAGAGGCGTCGAAGGCCGAATCTTACATTTTTATTGACTTTCAGTTTTAAGATCCGATAAGATCGGTGTTTACAAAAATATCGAGTCGTTTCGGAAATCGAAATTGAAGTGTTATACGAGCCGAATTTTTGGATTGTTGTTTGCCCTATTCGGTCAGTTTTAGGTATTTTCGGCCATTTTTGGAACGGAAATGAGCAATTTTTCAATTGGAAAACAATTTGCAAGTTTTCTCATATTTTGCCAGAGTTTTTGGTATTTTCTTGGCGATTTTTGGAACGGAATCGAGCAAATTTTTCTATTGGAAAACATTTTGCGAGGTTTCTCCGATTTTGGCCAAATTTTTAGGTAGTTTTCGACGATTTTCGGAATATAATTGAGCAAATTTGACAGTTTTTCCTGTTAGAAAACAATTTGCAAGTTTTCTCCGACTTTGACCAGTTTTAGGTAGTTTTCGACGATTTTTAGAACGGAATTGAGCAATTTGGCAGTTTTTCATGTTTGCTCCATTTGGAAAACAATTTGCGAGTTTTCTTCAACTTTGGCCAAAGTTTTAGGTATTTTTCGGCGATTTTTGGAACGGAATTGAGCAAATTTAGTCAGTTTTTCTATTGGAAAACAATTTGCAAGTTTTCTCCGATTTTGGCCAAAGTTTTAGGTATTTTTCAACGATTTTTGGAACGGAATTGGGCAATTTTTTCAATTGGAAAACAATTTGCGTGGTTTCTCCGATTTTGGCCGAAGTTTTAAGTATTTTTCGACGATTTTTGGAACGGAATTGAGCAAATTTTTCAATTGGAACACAATTTGCAAGTTTTCTCATATTTGGTCAAAGTTTTTGGTATTTTATTGGCGATTTTTGGAACGGAATTGAGCAAAAATTTTCAATTGGAAAACTATTGAAAGTTTTCTTCAGTTTTGGCCAAAATTTTAGTTATTTTCCTGGCGAATTTCGATGTTAATTTGAGGAAATTAGCGAATTTTCCGTTTTATTAATCGTGAAACGGTCAAGTTTTATGTTTCGAAAAGTTTTGCGCCTTCAGTTGATTATTTTACGAATTCTTTAACTCCACCGACATTTCTAATTGTTTTTCTTATTATCTGTTTGTTCGAATTGTAAAACAATTTCGACATTCAAGTAACAAAAAGTTTTTTTAACTTTCACAATTGAATTAAAAATATTTTTGAAATTATTTCAATTTAGATTTAACGTCATTATGTTTTAATTCATCTAAATTCACTCAGATAATTTCATCGATTATAATACGACATTATTTTTATGACAATCGGATTTATCGACAGTACAGCTGGATCGCAGGTGTACAAATAACACCTGTATTTCTTTTATCAGATTGATATCTTCCTAAAAAAATACAATTACAGTACATGCGTAGTTTATTCTCACCAAATTCGCCAAAAAACTACAAGATCTGCAAATTTGAGATACTCTAATAGAACAATGAAAAATAACAAATAGCAATAATTAGAAAAATTAAATATTAACGATGGTCCAAGTAGATTTTCAGGAAATTAAGGCAATCCTCAATTGCCTTGTTGAAAGCGTTCTCTCTAGATAAACCAACGCCCATTACTGCAAACGGTGTTTCAATACCAAGCGTAATCAAAACGATAAACGGATTCTCTTGGATATATTCGATCGAATATTTAACATCCAATAAATTCAATATCTGTTGGAGATTATCTTCATTTTTATCGTTAAATAAATCCCTCAAATCGTCGAATTTTAAACTTTTACTAATCATTATATTGTATAGGGTTTTTGTAAATTCGCAAACATTAATCGCTTTATTCGGTATTATACCCAATTGGTTTTGGATCTCGTTATATCGAGCAATAGCATCTTGATCTTTACTCAATAACGCGTTATTCGCTGCCGTATATTGTTCGATTAAATGCGGATAAATATCGTTGATCTTCTCCAACATTTCTTTCGCTGCCAGTTGTTTGGCTTGTTTCTTCGTATTAGCAGTCGATTGGGTGATAATCGAACCGATTCTGCATTCGTATGTGAAACTGCGACAATGCGCCGGGCCCACATCGGAAATCTCGCTAAATACAGGCATTGGTAGTTTATTTTCAGCACATAAATCTTGTAAACGTCCAATGAAATTGATTTGCGGCTTCATCGGACTGTCCGACTCGTTGCGGTGTTGTTGCGGATTGAATTCACTAATCGGATTCGAATTTGGATCGTATAGGCCTTTCTCTTTCAAGATTTCTAAAGCTTTCGAGGCGGCTGCATGTTTGGCGACTTGTTTCGAACGTCCAAAACCGATACCGCTGATATCGGCTATTGTTACTTTATAATGGAATTCGGTTTCGTGCGTACCGGTTTTACTTCGCACTAAAATATATTCGGGGGTTTGGTAACCGTTCTTCACGGCGAATTCTTGTAGAACCATTGCTGGGGTCTTCGTTGTTTGTTGCAACATTATTCGATAATTAACCAAAAGCGTCTAACCTAAAAATGTTTCAAATCAAGTTGGTAACGCGAATTTCACTAAATTATAGCGGGATATTCAAATAATTAACGTTTTAGAAATTGGTGTATTTGATTGATTTACAAAAATGTGTTTAAATAAATTAACAAAATTGCGACAAACGGAGAAATTACAGTTATCTAAATGGGAACAAAAATTTATTGTTATCTAATGAGTTGATAGAATTATTCAATAAGTTTCTTGGCTTTAAAGTATCGCCTCAAATACAAAACTTGCCATGTAGCTAAACCTAACAAACAACACATTGAGAATACCGAAAAGTATAAGACTCGACTATTTGTTGATTCTGTAAATTACCAAAACGATTATTAATAAAAACAACTAAATTCCCTCAATATTACCGTTAGTATCCCTCATTTCCTCTTCACGTTTTCTCATTAAAGCGAAATCTTGTACGATAGCATTCGATAGGTCTTCTAAACGTCTCAATTCCTTCTCGATTGGCTTCAATTGGGCTGCATCGCCGAACTGGATAAATTCGAAATATTAAACAATCGATTTGATAATTCAACAACTTACAGCATCGTAATTCTTAGTTTCAACGCCGTGTTTTGTGACTAAAGAGATTTCCTGGCTGATACCGCGTTGGGCTGTAAATTAACCGAATTATTACTAACTCTAAAGACTCAATATTTGGATTGATTTACTAGCTGGAACACGGGAAATAAAGCAGATTTCGTAAGTATCGTAACTTTCGGTATTGAATGAAAATTTGCCCTTTGTTATGTCCTCACGTTGGGCCAAAATATGCCCTTTCGAGTCTCTAACCTAGAAAATCAATTAATAAATCAACGAATCAATTATTACAAAATTCAACGTACAACATAATCGACTTTCTGTCCCATAGCTTCAGACACTTCAAATTCACCAATAACTGGTACATTTTGTTGTAATTCCTCTTTTAAACATTTCTGTGTGTTCGGTTCCAGATTCCACATAATACAATTCACATTTATAATGTAAATTAATAATAAATAACACAAACTGTAGAATTTCATCATTTCTTCAAAGTCTTATTGTTGTAGAAATGCTGGAAAATTGTGAATTTTATAAGAATCGTCATAAAAATTTAACAAATTTTTCGATTTGTGCCAAAAACGATGAGGTGGCTCATGGAGAAACGTCAAAACAATACAGTACAGCCAACTTTAAGCAGACAAAACCATCAAACATCCAAGGATAATTTCGCAAAAAAATAATAATCCCAACAATTATTCTACAAATTAACAATAAAATAAACAAATATATCAATTTTAACAAATAATTTAATTGTAGATAATTTTATTGAGTAATCTCTTAATTGCAGTTTATAGCACTACAATTAGTGTCTTACAAATAAATCGCAGATTATTGACAGTGTTGTCAATTTTATAAATTCAAAACCATCAAATTTATTAAATTACAAAAAAATCTACTATAATCAGAATATAAAACAGATCTGCGCAATAATAATAATAATAATTGCATATTAGTTGTAATTAAGACAATTTAAATTAGTTTCCTTTGTTAATCTTGTGAATATGGCAACACAGTCGGCTGTCAAAGTTGTTTGACAGTTTGACTTGTTTGGTTAAGTGGGAGGATTTGGGGTGGTGATTTTAATTCTTTTTCTGTTAAATCCATCGACAAATATGGTAAATCCTCTAATTACCACCATTCACTTTGCATTTCTATAAAATTCAAACTAATTTAATTGCAACCGATTATAGGTTATGTCGATTTGGGGGCACTCAGATTTCTCTTTGATTTCTGTTCTAGATTCGTTTTATTTTGATACAAAACCGCGCCGGTAAGACACGTCTAGCTAAATGGTATATGAATTTCGATGATGATGAAAAACAGAAATTAATTGAGGAAGTCCATGCTGTTGTTACAGTGCGCGACGCAAAACATACAAATTTCGTTGAAGTAAGCCAATTACCAGCTTAAAATTCGATTATTTTAACCGATTGAATTGTATTTCTAGTTTCGCAATTTCAAAATCGTATACCGTCGTTATGCTGGTTTATATTTCTGTATTTGTGTTGATGTTAACGATAATAATCTATGTTATTTGGAGGCAATTCACAATTTCGTTGAGGTTTTAAATGAATATTTCCATAATGTGTGTGAATTAGATTTAGTTTTTAATTTTTATAAAGTTTATACTGTTGTTGATGAAATGTTTCTGGCTGGCGAGATTCGAGAGACATCACAGACTAAAGTTTTAAAACAACTATTGATGTTGAATTCGCTCGAATAATTGGATCGAACAAATTATTGAAAATGTGTTCCATGACCGTTCATTCCGTTAATTCGTATCTCATATTGTGTAATAAACATCCGTAGATGTAAATGATTTGCTGATATTAATTAGATTTACCTTATATCATGTGTATATGTAATATATTTAAATAATTGTAATGTTGGTTGTATAGCTTGAAATTCCTGAAATTGGCGCGTTTCCGTCTATACTCCATCCAAAGATTCGGTCTGTTTCCGTTTGGAATTCGATTTGGAATATTTTTAAACGGTTTATTATACCAACAATGTTACATTGAAATAAAACAACTGTCCGTATCGATGACAGATATGTTTAAAATGTTTTCGTTTATAAATTATGTAAATTTAATGTATACGAGTGTGGCACGTGTTTTGTGCATTGATCCGATTCAAATTAACCAACCATACTAAAGTTTATGGAACAGTGAATTCGAAATGACGATCAAGGCGGGGAGATTCAACGAAACTGTTTTATTATCGGTGATGAAGATGAGGACAGACACCTATCAACAACGCATTTATTTCGATGACATGTCGCCTTGTTAGTTCAAAGTGAATACCGAACGGTCTGAATCGATTATAATTAGTACGAGATTATTGTCGTTTTGTAGAAAAAGCCAATATGCAAACGATACGTTTTCGTTCAACGATCAGTTGAACTAAAGCTAGAGCCGACTATAATTAAGCCACCTGAAATTGATACTTTCCAAACGATACAATCGAAGAATGTGTATTTCCCTCTTGTTTATTGTTGTTTCATTTAAAAAAAAATAAAAATTTAACGAAATATTTACATATGCTCAACGTACTGTCAGCGTTTTTGATTAATGTGGCGGTACTATTTGATGTTTGCAAGCCGATGAAATGATTTTTTCGACTCTAAACTCGAAAAAAACCGATTTATAATTTAGAAATTCTCGACGATTTTGTCGTTAACATTAATTATTTCGTACGAAAAATGTATCGTTGAAACAATTAAAAAGCCGACACTGTTAACAAACACATAAATGAGTATTTCTCTGTTTATAGTCCCCTTCTTGGTTTTCTCTTTTGATTCGACTGGAATTAGTTTCGTATATACAAAGATGCCGCCGTTCCTTTCAAAAGAATGAGCTTTTTAATTTTGTCACAGGAAACTTTACAAAATGACATACGACCACGATACGCCCACTTGTGCCCCAATATCAACAATTTCTAGACTACCAATCGTTGAAATTACGATTGTCCGATGGAGTATCGGAATTGAACCGAATATTGGGGGTTGATTTGGGGAAATTCGCCTTTGTTTTAATGGATTGGAATGAAGGAATGTTCCACATGTGACGGACAAACGGGAAATGGGCGTTACAGGGTACACAACATGAGACATGGCTGGTTAAAGACCACAGTGTCCGTGTAAAAAGCAGTCAATTTTGGTTTTCATCTGGTCATTTATTAATTTTGTTGTTTTAAAAATAGAAATTTAACAATTAGATGAGAAATAATATATTTCAAAAAGCAAATAAATACAAATTTTCACAAAAATAGTGAAATTCAAGATAATTAACTATTTACAAAAGAAAATAATGATAATAGAGACTACAGCTAGAAAGAAACACACGAATTTGTACAATTTAATTGGCGATAAATTAGGACAAATAAATAATCAAAATCAATAAAAATATTGAAAATAATAACAAATTTCCTAACAAAAAAAATAAAACTAAACCATTCACTTATACCGGACGATTTGAACGTTTCTAAAATTTTAATTTTATTGGTGTCCGTTCCACAATTAAATAAAAAGAGACTTTCAGCTACAAGTGAGTTTGGAATTCACGATTTGACCAACTAAAAAAATTGTTTTTGGATTAAATCTCCGATAAAAAGAATCAGCATCAACATAAAGAATTCCAAATAATTGCGACTGAAAATTGACTGAAATTATTTCAGCAAATGGAAAATTAAATCAGATATTGTAAATTTAAATCATAAAGTTTGCTTCAGTTCAAAAATGCATACAGAACTGGCGATTTCAACTAGAAACATTCAAAATTAGTAGAAGCATCGAATAAATTGGATTCCTTCAAGTTTCCAGTTGTAATCGCCACTCTGTAGAACCGTACGGATTTATTTTCAGGCCCGGACTGGTCAAAACGAATCGAGCATTAGGAGGCCCATGGCATTGCCGCAGGCCGCACTCCGACCCGACACTGTCAATTTTACCGATCAAGCACAAGATTGCTGAAAATTTCCATATCTATAGTGAATCTAGATGTAGTGGAAAATTTTGAATTTGACACTTACCCAATTTATTGAAAGCGGGAAATTTAGATAAACAATAATAAAACGGTAATTACACAAAAAAATTCAATAAAACGTGATAAAAATCAACAAAACAATAAAGTTGTTGAAGATAAAATTCATTCAAAAAATTCGAAAGAAACATGTTTAAAGGCATAAAATTTGAGCTTATATTGATCTATAAACAAACGAGTATCGTTTAGTTCGTCAATGATTCCAACTTGAGAATATAAATTTCACCATTCGTTTCTATATAAATGTTAGTAGTCCTTGAATTATAGGGTTGGCAACAGATTCAAAAATTTCTACTACATGAGTCGATTTACTATACAAATTATTTACAATAGACGAGATTCCGTTTTTGAAGCTACGCAAATTATCGTCGCATTACAAGCTTTAAAAGCATAAATGTTAAATCAACTGAAAATTACAACACTTTAAGTACGGATTTTTCGAAAGCACCTTAAATTAACACAAACATCACATTTCGCGTTTTGTTTCAGCATAGATTTTCGTTAAATCGTTTTCAAAGATGTGTCCCCGGTGTTGTTAGCGAATGATTATTGACCATATGCATGGCGGCAGCCGCTGCGGCTGCGGTATTGCCCGATTGTAAGTACATGTAGTAGTTGTAATTTTGTTCGGGACTTGTGCCCGGCGGCGAGGGTCCTGCCGGTCCTGCGATCGCATGGTGCGGTCCTGCCGGCGAGTGTGGTGAACGGAAAGCCGCCGCATGCACCCCAGCTAGAATATCGGTGACACTGTGCGAACTTGGCCAACAATGGCCGCTACTGTGCCGCTGGATTGTCGTCGGGGCCGTCACCGGTGCGCCTGTCGGTGATGTTGCCATCGTTGACGATGATGGCGGCGATGTTTGTAATTTCTGTTGCGTATACGGATGATAACCCGAATAAATTGCATTGTAAATCGAATGCGTATGGTGGGTATGATGCGATGGGTGCACTAAACTACCAATTTTATTGCGTAAAATCCGACTAATCGAACTGACCGATGGTACGTTGTATTTGTCGCAAACACCATCGGATAGTAAGCGATCTCGGATCTCCCAAGCGAAGATTCCCGGATCTTTCTGCTTCAATTCTTTGATATAAGCGACAACTTTCGGGGTGGTTACCCGAGGCTTTGAGCCACCGATAGCGCCCGGCAATATCGAACCAGTCTCATGGTAACGGGCCAAAATCTTCGAAACACAACCGTGCGATACGCGCAATTGGCGCGATATATCACAAGGACGGATACCAACTTGGGATAATTCAACGATACGTAAACGGACTGAATTGGGTAATGGACGGCCATTCACAAAAACACCACCAAGTTGATTGACTTCCCCATATTGTTGTACTTGGCCCTCTGTAACAAAAAAATTGATACAAAAAATACGACTTTGGAGGTATCGTTATGGGGCTAATCTAGAGAATAAGACAGCTTGTCTTTAAATTGGAAAAAAACGGAAAAATCGTAATAAATTTTCAGAGAGGGCGACAGTAATTTGAGACTTCAACAAAATACTACTACCGTCGGAAATGTGGATGTGATATGCCGCTGATTTTCTTTGAAATTGTCAACCAAACTAATTTTAAGACGATTTCTTTTTTGTCTCTACTCGGCCTCAGATTACCATACAAAACTGGCTCATGTTCGCCCGTCACTCCTCAAAATTCTAACCGAATCTTAATTAGCGACACGTGTAATTCCGTTACAGAGCCGGATCAAGAGATTTATGGGATCTACGAATCGGTGCAATTCTCAAAAAGCCGCTATCCCCATCTCGATTTCATTTCAGAAATCATTACTAGTCTTCAACGCTTGAAATAGTCGCGAAAAATTCCCGCCAATTCTATCCAGTTTTTTTAGTTGGGGAATTTTCGTTTAAAACTATCCAATTTATATGGTAACTCCGATTATTTGATATGCGATTTGGAGAACCTTGTAGCTCATCGGCAAGTTGGCCGAAAACGCTCAGAATAACTAGTGCTCGGTTTTTCTTTATTTTATGGTGCAATGGGTGGAAATATTTTGCATTTATTCCAGAATGCAATGTAGTGAAATGAAAACAAACATTTTTGAGAGCATGTTTGAGTCATTCTGAATCATTTGAGACGCTTACTCGTTTCCAGAGATCGCAACAAGCGCTTTTTGATCAACTTGCCGATGAACTACTAGGTTCAAATTTTGGTAAAATCATCTCCAACAAACTCTACTTGTGATTTTTGGACCACCGGTGGAATTCTCGCTACTTTGCGCCAAATCAGTGTTGAAATCGATTGATTTTAACGCTAAACAAATTGTATTCATCAATGAAAATTCATTTAACCGAATCGCAACGTAAGCAAATCGAGTTTTCAATAAGGAATTTTAAGATTTCGTGTAATGTGTAGACTTTCTACTTATAGTTTGATTTTTATTTGGGAACCATGGCTAATTTACCGTTTACAATTTCAGGCTTTGTGGTTTAGAAAATTTCAATATAGTCGAGCGAACTCTTTGAACTCGACATGTGTGTGATTTATGGTTGTGTCCGTTGTTTATGTTTACATTAATTTTCATTCTTGTCACCCCTTTGCCCTGACGGATGAATAACAGAAATTCTGAGTGGAAAAATTGATTAATTTAACGATTTTTCTCGTGTAAAACATCGGCGAATTAATCAGAACAAATTTCTTGAATTTATCCTGCAATCAATCTCAACTGTCACGCTTTTTACAGGGAAATAAAAATAAATTTCCACGATCTAATGGCCGAAATTAAAATCGTGTTTTTTCGATTTTCGTTAACAACATTTATCGATTTCATGGTTTATAGAGGCATTTATCAATGAATTGGTTTTATAATAAAACAAAACTAATTTATAAAACAGAAATTCGATTATTATAACAGTCAATAAAAGTTCAATACAGTTTCAGGTTTATGTTATTGTTTATTGTATTTGATTGATAAGAATACCGGTACGTATAAATTTCTATATTTTCGCTATACAGTACGTCCCGAAATTGCAGGCCAACCCCTCGAAGTGGGGTAAAATCGAAGTAAATTGCGAGCTTTGAAACTGTAAACTCGACTCCTTCAAGGGTCACGTTACTTTCTCTATTGCAATACAACCAGTCCAATTATAAATAAAGCTTTGGGGTTGTAATTGAAACGTTGAATGCCCCCTATTAAAACGTCCATAAATGTAAGTTAAATTAAAACATTAAGGATCCATTTTGATAAAATATAAGCGCAGATATTTCTATTTCAAATCGTCAACATTCTGGAACTGTTTCAAAATAAATAGTCGCAATCCTCGTTTAAATTGGAAAATTGAAATATTGGCACCACTCTTATTCTTGAAATTTCTTCGAAATATCGGTGGTGCTTCTGTTGTATTTATAGAAAAATAAATCGGGGCCATCGGGGTCAAAAATGTCAATTATCGTGACATTCGAGGAAGTCCAAATAAGGGCCGAAATAGCGTGGAAATCTATTCTAGTTGTACTAGACGATGTCAAAGGTGTGCCAGATGGAATTCTTGAGGGTTGGAATTTAACCTCCGGCATGCAAATTGTCCGAGATAAGAGGCGACATTTTGAAATATGCCACGAAAATAACTCCAATTCAAGTTGGGGAAACTTAGAGTTTTAAAAGTATGTGTACAAAGGGTTGGAGAGGCAAAAAAATGTGTGTAAATCCCTTCTAAATAATGACTTTTATAAATACAACAACGCCAAAACGTATAATGATGAAGTTATAAAATGCGAATCATTTAAATTTTATTATTGGTTACATGTTTAACACGATTTTAATTGCCCTTAGCTTTTTGCAACAGAGAAACTGCCTTACGTAGACGTTTATGTGCGGTTTTATTTGTATTTTTCCACTTCTTTGTATTTTATTTCACCCACACTTTCGTGCACTAAACATAGGAAATAAAGCACATTAAATCAGCGATTTTGAAATAAAGGAGTGATTTTAATACGTGCAAATAAATAACGAAAGGTGTGTGCGTTATTAAATTCATTTGTACGTAAGTGTGGGTAAATATAAGTAGAAATATAGAAGCCAAACTAATACTAAACAGCTGAGATGAAATAATCACTTTCACCATTTTTAGTGTAGCGTAACGAAGCGGCAGACCGTCTCAAGTATTCGTAAACGAAAGAGAGAATGAAAATCATCTACCCAACAAAAAAATAATCGTAAAATAAAAGGAATCGAAGGAGAAAAAGACGATATTCTTGGGAGTTCCGGCGACTTAACAAATTACCGAAAAAACGAATAACCCATTCCAACAAATTTAATATAATGAGAGAGGACTTATTAATAGAAGAATGGGGTTCGAACTGCTTAAATGTCGAGACTTTTAGTTAAATCACGCGAGAAAGAGAGAAAACCAATAGTCGGTTTATTTTCTTGTTTTATTCGTTTTATGTTTTGTGTGAATTTTGGCTAGTCGTCCAGTCAATGGTAATCGATTTTGGGCAATGGCTTGATTAAAATACCTGTCAGGTAATGTTGCAGGCAAAAAGGCGTGGAAAGGCGGTTTTTATTGTCACCACTAACAAAACCACCAGGTGGGCCCGTTTATGCTTTTCTATCCATGTGCTTGTTTATATTTATGTTTGAATCAATGTGTGTGTGTTTGTTTGAATATTATTTTAAGACTTTAAACCGTTTATTTTAACAACAACAGTCACGGATAAACAATAATGGCGAAGTGCCCTTTTATTGGCTAGTTGAATCTTGATTAAATAGAACAAATTATTCGAATCTAATGCGAATCGAGTGCGGAAAAATGAGGCTGTAATACAAGCTGTTAGTGAGGTAAAGCCACTTTTTCGCACTGATCCTTCAAACAGATCTTTTTTACAAACGCGTACTGAGTTGATCAAAATTTTCACCGTTTAATTCGACAAAAATCCGTTAATGATCGTATAGGTCAAGATTTCAAGAGTTCGACTCTATAATTGAATAGAATCTGGCCCTTTTGACGACTTAGACTTAGTACTGAAGAGTAAAATTTGACAAAAATTGATAATTTAGAGTTGATACTCCCTGAAACTTTAAATTTCTTTGTTTGGGAAGAAAATTTTGTAAAAGTGTCTGAATTTACTTCTCTTTATGATTTAAGAGCAAACTTCTCTGGAGATATCTCGAAATCTCCACTGAAACTCAAAAAAAACTCCCATCAAAAGGCTGAATTTCTCCATTTTTAGGGTTTCAAGAACACTTGCGAAATAAGCTTTAAAATTCCCCATAAAACTCCAAAATTCTCTGATCCAAAGCCTGAATTCATCAGTTTTTATGATTACAAGAACAAAATTTGCTAAAAAAGTCCTGAAATTCGCTCTGAATTTCAGAAAATTTCTCATCGGTAGCCTGAGTTTACAACTTTTTTATTTCAATTATAAAATTGGATAAAATTTCTTATGAAACTCAAGTATTCTCCCATCTCCGGTACTGGAACATTTCTTAAATCCTCTTTTTAGGTTTTAATAACAAAATTTGCTACAGAAGTCCTGAAATTTCTTAATTCCAATATTCTCTCATCTAATAGAATAGAATCTGGCCCTTTTGTCGGCTTGAACTTAGTACTAAAGTGTGAAATTTGATAAAATTTGATAATTTAGAGTTGATACTTCCTATAACTCTAAATCCTTTTGTTTGGGAAGACAATTTTATAAAATTTTGCCACAAATGTCTAAAATTGTCTGAATTTACTTCTCTTTATGATTTAAGAGCAAATTTCTCTGGAAATATTTCAAAATCCCTAGTGAATCTCAAAAAATCTCCCATCAGAAGGCTGAATTTCTCCATTTTTCGGGTTTCAAAAACAAAATTGTCCATGAAACTCAAAAATTCTCTGATCCAAAGCCTTCTAAAAGAACAAAATTTGCTACAAAAACCCTAAAATCCAAACCGAAACGCAGAAACTTTCTTATCGAAAGCCTTCTTATCGAGTTTATACCTTTTTTGTTTCAAGAACAAAATTGGTTAAAATTTCTTAAGAAACTCGAGTATTTTCCTATCTCAGATCCTGAAAAAAGTCCTTAAATCCTCACTAAAGCTCAACTTTTACCACTTTTTATGATTCAAGGATAAAATTTGCTCAGAAAAGCCCTGAAACTCGAACATTCCTCTATCAAAAACACTCTTCTCCATGGTCCATTCGATATAAATTACAAAATTCGTGTCAGATACTGAAAAAAGTCCATAAATCCTCACTGAAACTCAAAAGCCTGAATTCATCACTTTTTTCATAAAAAGTTGCTAAAAAAAGTCCTGAAATTTGGACTGAAACTCAGAAATTCTCTCATCGAAAGCTTGAATTTACAACTTTTCAGGTTTCAAGAACCAAATTTGCTGAAGAAGCCCTGAAATTTCTTAATTCAAGTATTCTCCCATCTAAATCGTTTTATTTCCAAGATATAAATTACAAAATTCATCTCACATACTGAAAAAAAGTCCTTAAATCCTCACTGAAACACAAAAACCTGAATTCACCACTTTTTATGGTTCAAGAACGAAATTTGCTTGAAAAAGCCCTGAAACTCGAAAATTCCTCCATCAAAAACGCTCATCTCCACGGTCCGTTCGATAGAAATTACAAAATTCATCTCAAATACTGTACCGAAGTAAATAGAACATCTTGTAAGTTTCAAGCCCGAATAAAACAGATAAATAATTCAATCTGTACGCAAACTAATTTCATCACAGCAACATTTGCCAGATATTCACGCTGCTTAATCACCTACAAATGTGCCCAACATTCACATATCCATTAAATTAAAATGGCTCGAATCAAACTAGATTGGTGTAATAATCAATTTTATCACGCTAATAATACCACAAGTATCTCCAAAAAAACAAAAAACAAATAGAATCAAGACAAATTTAGATAACAACGAGAAGAGACGAAATGGAGGGATGGCGAGTCAAATGCGGCGAACATAAATTATTTCGTCCAGGATCAAAGCTAGACGAAGTCATCTGTTTTATTTGTTTTCTTATTGTTGTTTTAGATTCAACAACACAATTTTTCTTGTTGCACAATTTTTTCATGGAGCTACCGTCAACACACATGTTAGATCATGCATCACTTACGAGAATAGACGACGAAAAAAACAACTCAACTTGACTTTATTGGTGTTTTGAATAGATTTGTTGAGGTGAATTTATGGTTGACTTGAAATTCTCTAATAAATTCTTCATTTTGGTTATCAATCGAGCCGACACTGTAACAGTGAAAGTTACAATTCTGGCAACAAATTTCCTCCAACATCTGTGGATAAATTCGAAAAATTCGACAATTAGGGCCGTGCAGGAGAATCGAATGTATCGATGGGGATTGTTTATCAAATGAACCAAGAAGAGGTTATCGGAATAGTGTAAAGTTGACTGATAACAAACAACGATTCCAACTTTAATTGGTAAGAAAGTCTTCAAGGCTCACTTGTTCTCAATAGTCTATGCATTAACACATCTATTATCAAAAAGACGAATACAAAAATTTAATTGAATAAAAATGAGTTGAATCTAATGGGTTTTCTCGTTAGAAAATCGTTGGAAATCTATTGAGAAATCCAATTCCATTACAATTTAAGTTAATAAATGCGTTTAAAAAATATCGATAACAATCCACATTTGTATTCTCTATTGTTTTATTTTTATGCACTTTGATTAATTCAATTCATTTTTTTTTATTCTCATTATTATTAGTATTTAGTAACAGAAAATTGTGCAATATTGATTTTTGTTAACTGTTACTAATTAAACGAAATTAATTTGTAATCGGCCAAGGTGACTTTCAGATGACATTTTACATTTATCAATTTCGTCAATTTGTTACAATTTGAAAATATTCTCAAAAATTCTAGAGAAAACCCGAATTTCGGCCCTCCAAGCCTCACAATAACACTCATTACCGGTTCACCTTATCGAAGTAGGGCCAATTTTAGACAATTTTGAGGTTGAATCGCGACCAAAATTGCGCATTTTGTCGTAACCAAAGGGCCAAGTCGGGGGTTAGCGACTTTCTAATTTAATTTCTATATTCAGTATTAATTACCAAATTACTAACTCATTCGAATTAAATCGATGATAAGGCATCCAGAATTTTATACAAACTGGGGGCTAATTTTAGGTGAATTTGCTGGATTTTTTTCAATTCAAAAGCGTCAAGTAGGGGCTTAATTTCGCCATTAAATACAACTCAATCGAATATTAATTAAGAAATTAAGCAATAAATCCTGTAAGTTTATTGGTAATTACATAAGTAGAAGCAATTGAGTCGTTTTAGGTTAATTAAACATTGTAGAAATGTAGAAAGAACGGTAAGTACTTGAATTTTCAATTTTCTAACAACTGGATTTCCAAATTTGTTTATTTTCAAATTGATTTCCAATACGAAACTTATTTGTTAAAGTCTCCTAGTAGTCGATAGTGGCCCACTTGAGACAAAAGACAACAAACCACCCATTTATACCTTCCGGTATGTTTCAAACACCTCCAGCGTCTAAATCCATTTAGTGAACAAATTTACTTAGCAAATATCACTTATTTTCTCTCTCACTCTCTCTCTCTCTCTCTCTCTCTTTATCATTCGGTTTATTTTTGGTAATCGTCGATAGTTTCGACAAAGGCCAATTATTATCAACCGACCATTCCGATAAATGAAAACGACTCTTTTAATAACAATAATCATCATTAAAAAATAGCAACAATTGTTTATTATCGAATAAATTGCAATTTATTTGTTTTAATTTTTTTAAATAAAATAAATAACGATATAATATTATTTATTACATCTACAATTGTATACGTGTGATAACAGAATTGATTTATAGTCTGTACATGAACCCTGTAATAAGATAATCAACAGTTATTATCACTTTTTTTGTTCGTACTATAAATATTCGTCGATTCTAATTTCTTGAAAATCACCAAGATGATTAATTGAATGAGAGCGACAAGGATAGATTTATATTTAAACAGACTACCGGTCTTAATGCATTTGTTGAAAAGGAGAATTTCGGTAGTTGAAGCCTTGTCGGCCAACTGTGTTAAATACACACAACCTAAAAATCTAAAAATCAACAATCGAGAAACCAAACAGAATTGAGTCAATAACAGTTTTGGAAATTTGAGGGAATACGCTCCGATTTCGCCACATCAATCACAATTCCAATTCGATTATTTTGTTGTGTTGTTTCTTATTACAATTAAAGCGCCCAACGGATCTTATTATAAGGCGAGTCTTAATTTTCAACCATGTCAGAAGCATATCAAGATCGTGATTTTCAATTTCAACCACTACACCCGATCAAAGTATTGAAAATAATTAACTACGCCGTCTATAGGTTGTAAATTCAAAAAGCAATTATATCTGCCCTGGTTAATTGTTTTGACTATTTTGTTTCATTACTTTTTTTATTCGAATTCAAAATCAAAACAACGACGATATCAATTTGATAATTAACGATTTGACCTCAGTAATTTTGCAAATTTCGACAAATTCGTGTACTTTGCCAGATTTCAAGGTTGGATTTTATCACAAAAATATCCATTTTGTTTAATTTCTCCAATTGTATAACGAAATATTTATTAAAAAAAAAACTCACCAGTATCCATATTCCAAATTATGGCGCAATTATCACAACACCCACACAATTAAAATAAAACAAACAAACTATACGCACTGATTATTTGCAACATTAATTATTGTAATGTGTATTTTAACGTTAAATGGTCGGTAACCACCTGAAATCGGCCATGAATTTACAGAATCACTGAATTATCGTTTTTAATTGAACAAATAATCGGCGCCTGATGATAATAATGGTGTAATTAATAAATAAATTTCACGTGCATTTAGACAAATATGCGTACGATTAGAATCTCAGGGACCATTTGACTGAAATGCATCTATAGTGTTAACATTTCTGTCTCTGTATTTGTACAATATCGTAGTAGTAGTGGATGGATTGTTTCAAGCTCCACCTATTTTCGCCGCCCACTTCTTATAAAATGGCTGGACTAAATTATAAACAACCAATCGTACGATTTAGATTGGTGTGTTTAGTTAGAAGCGTATTGGTGGTTTATATCAAGCGTAACGTTCTGATTCGTTCATTTTTCTTACAACTTCAATATTTCAAATAAAACACAAAAACAGTGCTTCCAAATAGGTGGCATTTTCTTCCATCGTTCTTTGTTTAGCGAATCGACTTTCTTTTGTTCTATTATTGACAGAAATTCGGACAATTACCGAAAGGAAAATTGAAATAGCGACAGTTCAAGAACAAACGATAAAAATAAATAAGCCGTCTATGATGATCGACTGTTAAAACGTTTATAATTTATTTAGATTTACTGTACGATGTGTACTTGTGTGTGTTTGTATGTAATGGCGAGACGAGACGAACAGGCTACATCATTAGCAAATGAAATGGGCCGTTACTCGAAAACTTTGAAGAATATCTGAGAGGTTGAAATACACCGCCGTTGTTGTTATAGTCGCCGACTGTATTTGTCCCAAAATACCCCATTTTAAATCAATCAATATTGCCATAAATCTCGTTAATTTCATCGATAATCCCCGACAAAGATCCGTAACTAATTAGTAGTTCCATCTGTTGATTGATTATAATTTTAATTCTAATGAATTTCAAATTAAATTAGGTACTAATTGAGAATAATTTGGCTCACTTGTTCGATAATTCGAAGGCAGATATTGGGCGATATTTGCGTTCCAACCGCGCAAAACTCGATATTAATGATGTGTCAAATCGAAAAATTTCGTTAGATTTTAATCGAAAAATCCGTGCCAAACGACTACGAAATAAGCTTAATTTTCTTCAAAATTTCTGTAATTTCCCCTCTATCTACAAGTATAAGAGTAGCATTGTAGAGTAGAGAATACGATGATGTGTGTTTCCTTTCTTGTCTTCGTGTAATTTAAATTTCCGCTTAATTTAATTTGGAATTTCGTCGGGTTATAGTTCTAAATATAAAATTCCAACTTATGCCGTATTGTTATTATAAATAGGATGGGCTTTACTATTTCTATCAATTTAGTTTCTCTTATTGAGATACTGGAGTGTTTTAAACGAAGAAATACGAATTAACTGCATAATCTTTGAGGTTTGTTCAAGGAAAATTGTTTGGAAATACCACCCAATGATTATAGAAGAATTTTTTATAAAAGAAAGCTTTCTAATCTGTGATTTAAAACGATAAATTATCAAAAATTATGAGCAAATAAAGCTTCTCGGTCTAGCTTAAATTAGAGTTAATCATATTTTTATTTATTGTGATATATTCGAAATTAATAAAATAACAAAAATAATTGATAAAATTCCAATAAACCCCTTCCAAATGCGTTTTTTAACGTAAAATTTACTACTCGAGTTGGATGATTAAACCGTTTTAATGGAAATTTGAGCAAATCATGTTATCAACTAAAATACCCTTAAATTATGTTAATTAATATAGTAATAAGTTTTAAAATGAATAAAAATACAGGAAGGATTTGAATTTTCAATGATATACTAGAGTCACTTACCAAATATAAGCTTTTATTTAGAAAACATCTCATTGGTTCTACTATAAAGGCGGAAAATTTGAAAATTACCAATAACCTAGCGTACAGAACACGTGGTTTTCAATAAAGGCGCCAAATGTTGAAAACAACCAATAATATCGAAGTACGTTATTGAAAACAATACTTTTATGGCCACTTGATAATTTAAGTATAGATAAAGTTATTACCAAGGGACTTTTATTCTATTATGTGAGTGAATTTAATATAAAAGCAAGTAATGAGCCATTTATTGAACGAATTGAAGCACAAACACACCACTTTTTAGGCATTTTAAGCAATCTTTTTTTTAATTTGCAAATTAACGCTAATTAAAGTAATTTTTTATCAGGTAATATGTCGATTAACAGAAATTTGGGAGTAGCACGTTTTCAGTAGGAAAAATTATAGAAAGAACATTTTTCGAAGGAGTTAAAGCCCATTAAAATTATACCTAACTATCGACAAAGCTAATTTTTGTTACCTCATCCCTCGATATTTCACAGGAGCTCAAAATACGGCCAGAAATGGCACTATACGAGAACTTATTTTATAAATTACCGTTTATGAGACGAGTTAAAGCTTAGAAATGAGCTTTAGTAAATTTATTCCAACGTATCCTCACTTTCATGCCAATAAAATTGATGAAATATTCATCCTTGTAGTATTTTTTCTTATCGCTGAAAACAAAAATAAAACACCAACAAAAAGTTCGAATCAACCGGATTTTTCTTTTCTTCCAATATTCAATTAATTCGCAGGCTCGAAGGTGAATTACTTACGGATATCTATCGACTTAAATGAGTTCATAATGAGGCTTGAAATTGGTAATAATCCCATTGAAAGTGTACACTTTACAAAGGCGCTAATTAAAAAGCAATTAATTCGAATCAAATAAACTTCCTTGTTTTACTGCCAAATTTTTATCGTAAAATATCGAAAGGAAACAACATAAACGTCACATTCTATAGGTAATTTATTGTAAATTAATCGTCGTGCAGAAAACATAAATATTCGAACGGAATTATTTATGAAGCTTGTTGATAGTTCGGGAAAATTCCAGAAACAACAATAAACAGGACCAACAAAATTTTGAAAACTTCAAAAAAATTTCAGGGTGATTAATTAAGACCGAAATTCGTTCAAATTCGACTAAAATTGAATATTTATTTATTTATTTCTTCATTAAACCCACACACGCCCGTATATAAAGTGAAATATCTGAAGAAAAAAGTTTATGGCTTTATTAAAACTGGATAAGACTCTTTTATGGAGGCAAAGTCGAGTGCACATATACACGACTTGTTTATTGCATTCGGTAATAAAAACAGAAGTGCAAACCGATAATCCCCATAACGTCCATCCATGGTATAAATATTGTTATGGTTGTGTAAATCTAATAATCGGCACTGTTTGAACAAAATTAGAAATCGATTCTTTTCTTTACTGTCGCGCAAATCTTTGTGTTGAGAAACTAATAAAGGAAACAATTGGATTGTTTGTTATAATACCCAATTATTATTACAGTTTTTCTTTTATTTTCCGATTAATATTACAACTTTTCGTTTTTATTGTTTGAAATTTTTGTAATTTATAACAAAATCGCGATACACTTATCTACACTGATCATATAAATAAAAATTTACAAATAATCAAACACTTTCATTACCATTTTGGATATTTGTACCGGAATCGGCGTCTTTCCCGCTATTATCTGTAATTGTTTGGGAATTTCCCTCATTTTCTAGGGGATTTTCATCGATTTTATCGGTAGTGATGGATTCTTGTACAATTTCTACAATTTGCTCATGATTATCACCATCATTATCTCTAGTTTTTGTCGATTTATCATCATCATCGGATTTTTCCAGACGATTCGATTTCGTATCAACATTCAACATTTCCACATTACCACCCAAAGTTGTATCGATATTACTTTCAGTTTCTTCATTAGTATTAGTATCTTCGTCTTTACCGTCTTTACTTTTGCGCAATTCGAAATTCCGCTTCATACGCTCCTCAATATGTTGTAATTCTTCGAAGACTTCCTGCCGTTTCTTATCGATAATCTCTACAATATTATTGTTAATTTTTGATCAATTTTCAATAGAAACTTACTCTCAATATCACTCCGACAAGTCTCCAATAAGGCTTTGGATGTTTCGTTTAGTTTCCGTGGTAAATAATGGATGTGCGGTTTTGTTTTGGTTTGTATAAAATTCATACGCGGCTTCTGTCGTTCCTCCCACGCCGCATACTCCTTCATCCGCATCATTTTCAATTCGATCATCTTGATTTCCGCCTGTTTCTTTTTACGATTGAAGAACAACTCTTGGCGCTCCTTTTTAATCTCTTCTTTCTCTTTAATCTCGTGTTCTTCGATCTTCTTCTCGAGTTGTGCCCGTTTATCCTCCTGTAAATTAACGAAATTATTACAATTTTATTGTTGATAAGTTTAGATAGATTACTTTTTGTTTCAATTTGGTTTCTTCTTGTTGGAATTTCTGTAATGTGCCCAATAGAGCGCCGAACATCCGCCGATTGCGCGCCTTCGATTGTTCGTCTTTATTCTGGGCGGCTAACGCCTCCTGTCTTGACGGTAATTCTTTCGGTGTCACTATAACTTTACTGATCATCTGTTTTTGTGGTTGTTGTACACCTAAATCGTCATCGTATTGGTTTTGTTGTTGTTCTAATTGAACCGGACGCTCTGATAATCGTTTAAATACCGAAACATTATTGTTATTACTGCTACTATTGCGCCGTTTATTTGGCGGTTCATCGTTCTCATGATTAAAGCTACGATTTCGATTCCTTTGACGGTTATCATTGATTGTTGTGCCGCGTTTTATACCGGAATTTGTCCGTGATGGTATCTCGGATGGGTCGCGACCAATCAACCGTTTGATATTCTCATCGACACCTTTTAAACTGTTCTTAGCCTGTTCCAATTCGGATTGTAACGTGCCAAATGATTTCAATATTTCCGTTCCCATTATTAATATCGGAATGATCCAAATGAACACAAATTTAAAACTATCTTATTTATAAAAAGAAAACAATCGATTCGCTGATTAAAAAATTTATGTTACGCTAACCTAGCTTCATTAAATGTCAAATTTAATATTGGCCACACTGCGACACTAGATAAAAATTACTAGTAATGTCAAAATTTAAACCAAAAACACTAGAATCGAGCGGGAAATTCAATTTATTTTACTTAACTGTATGCAAACTTAAATAACCTAGAAATACTCCGAATTAATTCCAATTAATTAAAACCGTAAAGGAACTCTATATACATTTTCATATAAATGATTTAGAGCCAATATCAAAATACTCTCGTCTTGTTCTTTGGGTGGATTGAGGAAAATATTTTCGAAATTTCTGATCGCTTTAAAAACCACCCCATTCTGTACAATTTCGTTTCTATCAACCGATAATGGTTGAATTGGTGAGGATTGTGGTGGTGATGGTGGTGGCGGTTTTGGATCTTCATGGTGGTGATGATGGCCGGCATGTTTCATTAAACCACGAGTTTCTGTAATCGAAAATACAATAAAATCGATCGAATTTTGGCTATTTTCCCACCTAAATCGCCAAGTAATCGAGATAGTTGTCTAATAGTAGCGCCTTGTTCTTCCACCTGCATATACAACTCGGATAATGTCCGTTTTAATTCACTCATTTCCTGTTGTTTAGCCTCCTCTTTCGCTGCTTCTTTACGAGATGATCTCGTATATTCGCTAACAAGAATCCCAGCGGCTATTATAAAAATTACACCTTCGCCTAGTAGATTTGCGCCTAAATCGATCGCCATTTCTTCGCTCAATACAGCGATATTGACCGGCTGCCCGAAGTGTAACAACCACATTTTCAACTTGATTTCACACCAATTATAAACTAAAAACAAAATTAATCAATTAAGAATCAATCGGTAATCAAATATTACATCTTGCAGGCGGTAGACAGACGTATCGGCGGAAAACTGGCGAACTTTTTGCTTGTTCTTTAACGGCGTTTGCTATCGGTTTGCTGATTTGTTTCAATAAGAGAGCGCCGAGTTTTGCTACAGGGAAAGCTGCAGGTACCATTGCTACTTCTCAAATCGAATTACGTAATAATTATCAAGAATAACAACAAAAATCGATTTCAATTCATTTAAAATCGCCAAATTTAATCAAATTTACTAAATTATTGTATTTTGAGATTCATCACTTCGTTTCGTTAGTTTGGACTTCTGTCAATGATCACAATTGTATAGGTTATGTTGTCATTTTTATATACAGTAAAGGCAATTGATCTACATGCATATAATATTGAATCATCAAAAATAATTTTGAGTCTATTTGAGAAGACTACTGTTGAAATTGGGGCTTCTATTCTATTTAGAGTAGAGTAAGCTTGAAAATCATGGAAAATTAGAGCTTTATAGGCTTGAATAACTTTTCCAAAAATATATTTTTCGAGAATTGGGCACGTGTATTGTTTAATTATAAGTAATAGTTGAAAAAACCTATAATTATAGATTTTTAATTCGTAAAAAAGCTAGACAAAGCGAAAAATTCCATACTCTAACTATTAATTATCTATTTCCAGGTTCAATATAAATAAAATTGCGTCAAACCACACGTTAGTTTTATTCTATTCGCTAGTAATGTTATCGGACAATAATAATGAATTTGATTAGAATTACAATAATTTTTCTGTTATTCTTTTTAATTCAATCGAGTTATAGCCGTAGATGCAGAACACGAAGCCGTACTAGAATTTGCTTCAATAAAAAGGTGAGATTTACGAGTCGAATCAGTTGAAATTATTGATATTTTCTTAATTCTTCTAGTCACATCTACTCGATAAACTTACGATATTTTTGGAAGAATAAATTGGAGAATTTAGGACGTTAAAACTGTTTAAAAACAGCGATTCTTATTGTAAATGTTTTGAAAATTGTCTGAGTAAAATTTTGCTATAATGAAAACGTATTTTCAATCTACTTCTTCCAGGCTTAAGTAGAGATGCGGAAGTGGCATAATAGAAACAGATTTTTAAGTCTATTTTAACGGAAAAACAGAAACGGAAGCGAAAATAGAAACAGAATATTGTCTTTTTCTGAAAATTAATAAATTTACAATATTTCTAAGAGGTTTGGAAAGCGTTTGGAGAAAATCATTGAAAAATTGAGAATTTTGGCTAAATTTTAGCGGAAATTATGACTCAGAATTGGAGTTTTTCGAAATAAAGAAGCTCTTATTATTAGATACTCAAATGACGGAATTTCGGACAAAAAAAGGTGCAAAATGGGCCTTCCAGTTTCTCCCAATTTCCAACGTTAAGTTCAATTAGCTTTAGAAATAATTCACCTTATTATTAGAAGAAATAAAGTTGTGTTTAAATAAAAAAAACCTTCTACTTATCAGTACCCGAAATTACATTAATTAACAATTGTTTTAGATAACAATGAATGGAAGTTTGAGAACGCAGATCTAATTATTGTAATTAAATATTTTGTGAGAATAAACAATAATTAGATAATAAAACATTCTCGATAGAGTAAAATTTAACAAGTCATCTCAACGATTCCCTATTTCTTTGTATCGCGACTACAATTATGGTGAATCGTCCATAAATAAAACTCCAAAGAAATCTATCAAAGTAGATTTATTACATTATTACATATGAAAAAAATCGCCCCTTCAAGCACGCCTATTGAACGTATTTGTAGTTGGTTGTGTCAACTGTAAACCGCTAATATTATTGAAATCCAACATTTTCAACATCTCCTTAGTCTCCGGATCAACTTCGATGATATCGTGCTCCAAAGCCGATACTTCCGGTACGAAATTATCGCGTCTTTCACGCTCCTCCTCTTGTAATTTAATCGAAATACCACGTACTTGTGAATGACGCAGACGTTTCATTAAATGTGTAACGAAACCGGCGATTTTATTACGCAACGATTTCGTTGGTATGATAGCGATCTCTTCACATATACGTTTATTTGTATGGAAATCGAGTGTTAAACGTGTATAGTATTTTTCGATGATAACTTTTGATGCTTTTTTAACAGTTTTGGTGCGTACACGACCCATTTTTGTAGTCGACTGGAAAATAAGAGGTTATGTTATAACCTATATTGATAAAATTATAATAAACACACAATTAGAATTATTTCGTATATCGATGCATTTTATAACAAAACAACTAAATTTAAATTAAAATAAAGAGGAAATATTGCTAAATTTACCTAATTTTTGTAAATTTCTATCGGATAGAAACGTGGTCGACTCTAGCAAGCCATGAAAAGAGTATTGACATATACGGCTGAAAATTCCCTAGATTCCAGTTAGTTTCTAGGTTATTTATCGATTTAAGGTTGGTAGTTTGAAAATATGACAGTTGGAATAGTGACAGTGACAGTTTGATAAGAAAAAATAAAACGAATAAATTTGTTGTTATCTTTTGTATTAACAATAAATGACGTCTGGAAAGGAAACAATGGGGTAATTTTTCTATAAATTTTTAAATTATTGAAAAACCGACCTTTGTTTTCACATAAATTCCCATTTTTATAATTTCGCCTATTTTTAGTTTTATCGCTAATTTTTTGTTGATTTATCAAAGAAAATTGTATCAAAATTGATTGTTGAGTTAATTTGAGTAATATTTGATTAATTTTAATTATTTTATAGTGTTGATAATTGATTATTTGTATTTGTTGAGTTGGGCCACTCCCCCTTAATAAATTAATTGTAGGATTTAGTTTGATAATTATATAGTTTTGAATATTTCCTCAATTTTTCGTATATTTCTGATTATAGTGAGCAACCTATTTTCACATGTAAAGCTCATGTATTCCATATCGATCCGAAAACTAAACGTAGTTGGATGCCAGCATCTAGTACAGCCGTTAGTGTATCATTCTTCTATGATTCCTCAAGGAGCTTATATCGTATTATCAGTGTAGAAGGTCAGAAAGCTGTTATCAATAGTACAGTAACACCAAATATGACATTCACGAAAACATCACAGAAATTCGGACAATGGTCTGATGTACGTGCTAATACCGTTTATGGTCTAGGATTTTCATCCGAATCCGAATTACAAAAAGTATTACCAATTATTTATAATTTTACAAATTTGATGATATTTTTGTAGTTTATTGATAAATTTAATGAAGTTAAAGAGGCAACAAGATCGGCAATTAGTAAAGTTACAGCAAATGGTGGTGCGGCTGTTACACCAGTTACTAGTGCTAATGCCAGTCCGATTACCGCACGGGCTGCCGTTGCCACACCTGATCAAACCGATAATCTCCTTGAACCACCTGGTAAATTTTCTAAATAATAACTACAAGAAATATTTAATAAATTTATAGGTAGTGCAGCTTTACCGAATGCAATAAATACGAAAATTGATGACGATATACCGCATCCACGTAGTCATTCTGTTTCAACATTACAAAGTAATGAAAGTCCCAGTCATCAGGGTAAAACTGATAAGACCTACGGTGGTAGTAGTTCAACAAATCCGATCGATATGCAACTTAAATATGAGAATGATAGACTTAAATTGGCTCTAGCACAAAGGTAATTTTCACATAGATTTATTTCAATAATTGACACAAATACAAAAATAGCTTGAATATTTCTTCTATATAACAAATCGTATCACATTTTAAATTGATTTTTTTCTCAATTATTTTAATTTTTTTTTAATGATAATGAGGTGCTCCAATTTTACTAACAACAGCATTAAAACCGTTATGTTTATCGGCTTTATAATTAACAACTCTAGTTGAACCATCGGCTTCTTTTACAGTATAAGTACCTTGAACATTATCACCATCCCTTTCTTCATATTGTTGTTTCTCATCACCAGTATGTGGATCATGTACGGCATATTGGAATTGATATTTCGGATGTTCCTTAATTAATTCAAATAATTATCGAATTAAAACAATCCAAATAACTTACATAATAATCTTCATGACCACCTGTATAACCGGCTTCACCGCCACCATAACTGGCAATTTCACCACCACCATAACCGGCAATTTGACCACCACCATATTCTAAACCACCCTCAATATATCCAGCATTGGTGATAGTAACAAGAGCGATAATCAAGATGACCTTTAATATTGAATTAATTAATCGATTTAATTAATTAATTAAAATAATTAAAAACTCACTTTAATTAAACCGAACATTTTTGGTGTTGTTTGTTTTGGAAAAACTGTGAAATTGATGTTTTGATCGTCGTTTAGTTGGGTTTATATACCGGGTACCACCCACTTTTCTCCATGTTTCTTCACCACTCGAGGTGGTGGTAATAATAGTAGTGGTAGTTTTTTTCAACGAGTATTTCGTCATTGTTAATTAAGGATTTAAAAAAATATTTTCCCTATTTGATTCGTTTTCGTTATAAAAGTGAAACTATTCACGCTTCCTTTAATCTAAATATTTATAAATATGTGTTTCATGAAACAATTTATTGCGTTCGTTAATTTGATAATTTTAGTTTTTTTTGCAAGGAATTTAAATTTTAATTGTGTTGATTCAAATTTTGTCTAACGCAATTCGTACGATTCTTGTGAGAAATTTGAAAATAATTGGATTTTATTTCGGTTTAATGGCCCAAAATTAGATTTAAACAATTGTTTCGTTTTTTTTCCACTTGACTAATTTAAGAATTATTTTCGAATAGGAAAAGTTAATAATTAAAATTGGGAAATTAAAAGAAGAAAATATGTTTTATTGGCTAATATTTAAAGGAAGTTACTTTATACAGGCTGTATCACGATAATTTGAAAGTTAAGTTTAAATTCTTCAAAATGGTTATTAAATTTTTAATTTTCTTCAAGAATTTACAAGTGTAATTGATGAGTAGAAAAATGCTCGTTTGTGATTTAATTTTGCGGTTTTTTGATTAATAAATTATTAAATAGAAAATAAATAAAATGAAGACGTTTTGTTTTCTATTACAGTCTGGTGATTTTCAACATTATTATAACTGTTACTTAATGCAGTTTACAGTCTATAAAATTCCACTTCTAAGACAATTTAATAATAAATAATTTCGCCCGATTTTTAAACGTTTCCTGTTTAAGTCTGCTGAATTTCAAAGAACGGAAATCTGCTTATTTGAAGAAAGAACATCAAGAACAATCTCCAAATAGCTTTGAAATTTTCCTGAAAATTTGTTAGTTTTCGGAATACTTCCGCAATAATTTGAAATAAATTTCGGCAAAGTTGTTAAAGGAAATATTGTCGTTGATCTAATATGAAAATTTGTTGAATTTAAATGGAGTGTGGCAAATTTTAGGATGTTCAATATCCGTTTTACATAATTTTCGTTTTTTCTTTTGTTTTAATTATACTTATCATAATAATATTGGAATAGTTAGATAATCAACCTACATATTGATTTACTCAATATCCTGAAAAAGTTACATTATTGCAAATTATAATAAATTACTTTCTTCTATTTGTTCTAATTATTTGAATAAAACCATTATAGAATTCGCGTTTAATTGAGAGAACAGAAAAACTAATGTAGATGTAACTTGTTAATTGTTTCGATTTTTAAAAACTATAATTATATGTTTTTTATGGTTTATATGCTCCATTTATATTTATAAAATCGAATACCATCTGATGATGTGTTTGTTTATATAAGAGTTGATTTTATTTTTATAGTTCAGCTAATGCGAAAAAATGGGAAATTGAATTAGCAACATTGAAAAGTAATAATGCCCGTCTAACTGGCGCATTACAAGAGAGTACAGCCAATGTGGACGAATGGAAACGACAATTGGCTAGCCTTAAAGAAGAGAATATGAGAATGAAGGCTAAATATCAACAGGATTTAGAGAATAGTAAAGGTGATTATTAACGTAATCTTAATAATAAACCAGATGGTTAAAGTGTATTAGAAATGTGAAAGTACTTGGATGATTATTTTATAATTCTAATTTATTTTGATGAAAATCGTGAATTATTTGTGAAAATCTCAATACTGGCATACTCGTCATACTCTAATTATTAATGAATATTCATCGATTTTCTATAATTTTTAATTATAGTTATTTTTAATAGGTGGTGGTGATATTGCCGATGAATTACGTCAAGAAATCCAATCGTTACGTTTACGTTTAGAACAAGTCGAAGCCGAATTAGATGCAAAAAATGACGAATTCAAACGTTTATCGATACAACAACAAAAATCATCCGATTTTCAATTATTACAAAAAGAAAATCAAGAATTACAAACAACTGTAAAATTAGCACAATCCGAATTAGAGATTGCTTTAAATACACACGAATCACAACGGCAAATTTTATTAACATTAAATCAACAATTAGCTAGTAGAGTACAAGAATTGGCAACAATACATGATGAGATTAAAACTGCATTACAAACGTGAGAGAACGATCGAAATATACGAAAACGGTAGCGATATTGTTATCGATTTATTTTCATCTATTTCTCATAATTTCCTTTCGATTACGCGAATTATCTAATTAATTAAAAACAAAAATAATTGCATAGATCTGTGTAAAAACGCTTCAAGTCTGTCACAGAAACTGGATGTTTTTGAATCAATGAAGAGATTACGATTATAAAAATTATAATTTCAATTACGACTGATTTTGTTTAAATAATCATTAATCGGGCATGTGCCATTAAAAAAATTCAAGTCTTTCAGTTGATATGAGAATTTCACAAATGGAATAAAATACGCACTATTGCTTCAATTGTTATAAAATCGCAACAATTTTCTCGTCTATACAAATTGCAACACAATCAGACTATTTTTATTTGTCTATTTTAAGTTTATTTTTACGATTTTTTATAATTCGATCTGTTTTCAGAACGCACATAGTTTTAAGTTTTTTTTAACGCAAAATTCTACAATATTGACTGATATTTATAAGTATTAATATTGAATATGTTCGTTTGATTGTGGTGCTGATGCTTCTCATTTTTCTATTCCTTTTTTATTTTGTATCGTTAAATATAGAAAATTTTTGATAATTGCGTCGTTTAACAAGTTTATCATTATAAATATACATATACATATAGTTATAGGATGTTTTATTAATATTTGATTTGAATACTATATAATTATACAAAAATTTAGATAGAAGTGCTGAAATATAATCGCACTTGTAATATAATTAAACAAATCAAGCATAAACAGAAATATAGGATTAAATTCAAATATGTATATGTTGAAATTGTTAATAAATGAGAATATGTTATACTTTCTAACAATAATCAAGACCAAAATGTATTAGACTTCAATATTTTGTTTGTAGAAATAGATTTTAAGTTTCATCTGCATTTTTATCGCAATTCAAAATTCCCGCCAATAATACCAACGTAACTCGACGAATTTACTAGATAGAAAACAATTTGAGGTTATGTTATAATTTTGTTTACTCGCTAGATTGCGATATTTTAAAGAAAATTGTTGGAAAATTTGTGGAAAATGTCGGTGAAACGGAAGCCGGAATCGCAGGTACCCGCCGAGGAGAGCGATCAATTGATAATAAGACCATTGTAAGTTAATTACCAATTTTTCATAAAACTAACCTAGAAATTTAACCGTAGAGGCGCCGGACAAGAAGTCGGCCGTTCCTGCATTATGCTCGAATTTAAAGGCAAGAAAATCATGGTAATAACACGATCTTATCCAAATATCATCTAATTACGGGTTTTTCAGCTCGATTGTGGAATCCATCCGGGTTTAACCGGAATGGACGCGTTACCGTTCGTCGATTTAATTGAAGCCGACGAAATTGATCTCCTATTAATATCGCAGTAATTATCCAAATTGAAATTAATATCGCGTATTAATTTTCAAGTTTAGTTTCCATTTAGATCACTGTGGGGCTCTACCGTGGTTTCTATTAAAAACAAGTTTTAAAGGACGTTGTTTCATGACGCACGCCACAAAAGCGATCTATCGTTGGCTACTTTCCGATTATATTAAAGTCAGTAATATAGCAACCGAACAAATGTTATATACTGAAGCCGATCTAGAAGCCAGTATGGATAAAATCGAAACTATCAATTTCCACGAAGAGAAGGACGTATTGGGTGTGAAATTTTGGGCCTACAATGCCGGACATGTATTGGGTGCTGCGATGTTTATGATTGAAATAGCCGGTGTTAAAATTCTATATACCGGTGATTTTTCACGACAAGAAGATCGGCATTTGATGGCGGCTGAAATACCAACCGTCCATCCGGATGTTCTAATCACTGAATCAACTTATGGTACTCATATACACGAGAAGCGAGAAGAGCGTGAGAGTCGTTTTACGAATTTGGTCCACGATATTGTCAATAGAGGTGGTCGTTGTTTGATTCCTGTATTTGCCTTGGGTCGGGCGCAGGAATTATTGTTGATTTTAGATGAATATTGGAGCCAACATCCGGATCTACACGATATACCGATCTATTACGCCTCATCTTTAGCGAAGAAATGTATGGCGGTCTATCAGACTTACATTAATGCAATGAATGATAAAATTCGACGACAGATTGCTATCAATAATCCGTTTATATTCAAGCATATCTCTAATTTAAAAGTAAGTATAAGTATAATTTAAGAAAATTAAATTAGATTTCGTATTGTTGACCAATTGCGAACACATCGATTTCCGGTTTGATTTTATCGTACAAATGGGGAAAACAACCATCAGCTCCATATTCCTTTCTAACGATTTCGTACAATTTCAAATCGAACATTTCGTTGAATTCTTGACGCGTCATAAAAATATCGGCGTATAAAAACGAAAAACCTCCAATATCCCTAGCGAATTTCTCCATATCACGCATAGCTTCAACAGGATTATATTTCTCTTTTCGTTTAATAAATCCAGGTACACCATAAATACCCAAATCGTTATAAATTGCATAATTTGTATTGTCTACCAAATATTCAAATTTCGGTTGTTTTAATTGTCCCGAATTAGGACCGTGATCGTAGATTCTACACGGATAAACCAACAATGGAAACGTATCGAATAATTTCGTCGCAATATCGATTTGTTCTTCCAATTTCCTCAACGGTAATACAATATCTTGAAATATTTGTCGTGTAAATGTATAATTTCGTATATTTGGAGTGGTAGTGAATTTTAAAAAAGCCGGTTTTGGTGGCAATAACCAGCCAAATAATAGACGAAATATTGGATTATTACCAAACGGTAATATTGATTCAACAACCCAAAATATCGAACGATTATGTCGCAATAGATAATCTCTAATTGGTATCAATTCAGTGTGTTTGCCTTTATCTAAGAAACTTTCAACATATTTATAGAACCACGGTTTATACCATCTAGTTAGGTGGTTTATTGGTAATTTTGGGTCATAATCCGAATAATTTCCAGTCATTAAAACAGCTTTATCGCGATTGAATATTGTAGCTTCGATATAATCAGCGGTCGGATAATCGCCACTATTATCACCTGATAATAGTCGTATCATATCGCAATAATTTCCCTGTCCTTCAATTGGTAGATAATTTAGTTTAATATACGGTTTAATTTTAACCAATTTCAATTTTAAACCAACTAAAAACCCCAAACTTCCATGCGACCATGGTAAAGTTCGATATAAATCAACATTTTCAGTTTTATTAGCTTTAACAAGACTACCATCATGTAATATAACTTCATATTCAATTATAGTTTCTTGATAAAGGCCAACTTTATGTGAATGTGTGGTCATACCGGTACCCAAAGCTAAACCACCTAATGTAGCATCGGCTATCTCTAAAGTTACAGCCAATGTATAGCCTTTCGGTATTAAGAATTTCGTTATTTCACCAACTGTAACCATCGGTTCTACATACACAACCAAATTCGGTTCGTCTAATTCTAAAATATCATAAAGATCAATTTCGATTTGATGGCATAAATCTTTACGATAGAATTTTGTCGATAAACTCAACCAATTCGGACGGGATGTACACAATAGTTTACGTTCATCTTTCGGTATTTTATTCCATTTTAATAATTGTTTTTGTATTTTCTGGATACGTTCGTTGTGATCTTCGGGTCGATTAAATAGACGATTGATTGAATTTTTTAAATGTAGAAATAAATTGAATAGAAAACTAGCAGGTAGACAGAAGAATAGTACAACAAAACCGCGATTATTTTCCAAAAATTGCACGAAATTCTCTCTTAAAGTTTCAACCATCTGGAATTTATTTCTATTTGATTTTTATTATCAAAAATTGGAAGAACTTACGTTGTTGTAGCGGTCTTTAACCTCACTTTCTAGCTATATCGGATAAAACTGGAATTCAATGTTTATTGAATTCCATCAGAATTGTTTATGAGAATGGAAAAGATAAAAATACTTGACCTTGTATTCATTAACGGCTATCTCTACGGGTGTTTTTAATAAATTTGTAATTAAAATTCGGTCTAGATTCTCGAATTTGCTTAATTTGCACCCTAAATTGCGAAATTGTTGCAAAATATACCCCTTCAGACTATAAATTCTAATGACAATTGTCATTTCGTAATCAATACGACTAGGAAGTAATTTTCGTAAAACTTGGGCCTTGTAGCTTGTTTGAAAATCGGTCAAAATGACTCATTTCTAGCTATATTGTGGTTCTCAAAAACCAATATTGATTTTTTCGATTTCTCCATTTTATCGTAGAATTGATAAAAGTATTGGAATGTGTTAGATAACAATTTAAAAATCATGAACATTTTTCTGATTTTGAGCAACTTCACGATTAGCTACAAGGTTCAAATTTGGCTCAAATAATCGTTACTCTTCTATAAATCTTTAAAATATGTTCGAATGAGCTTGGTAAATTGAATAGAATTAAACAGGCTACAAATTTTTCAGGATATCGATCACTTCGAAGACGTGGGCCCCTGTGTGGTGATGGCAACGCCCGGTATGATGCAAAGCGGTCTATCTCGGGAATTATTCGAATCATGGTGTACCGATGCCAAGAATGGTGTTATTATAGCTGGTTATTGTGTTGAAGGTACTTTAGCTAAAACAATCCTATCAGAACCTGAAGAGATAACAACAATGGTTGGCCAGAAATTACCATTGAAAATGTCCGTTGATTATATCTCATTTTCGGCACATACAGATTATCAACAAACAAGCGAATTTATACGGATTTTAAAACCACCCCATGTTGTATTAGTACATGGTGAACAAAATGAAATGAATCGTTTAAAAGCCGCATTACAACGTGAATATGAAGATGATCCAAATACAACAATGCATCTACACAATCCGAGAAATACACAATGTGTCGAGTTGTATTTTAGAGGTGAAAAAACAGCTAAAGTTATGGGGTCGTTAGCTGTAGATCGTCCGAAACCCGGCAATAATCTATCGGGTGTTTTAGTTAAAAGAAACTTCAATTACCATCTGTTAGCACCACAAGATTTACCCAGTAATTCTCAAAATTAAATACCCTAAATTTATAATTAATTAATATTTAATTACAGAATACACAGATATGAATATGAGTCAAATTATGCAAAGACAAAGCATCCATTATTCGGGTAATATGAGCGTATTGCGTCATTTAATCACCCAAGTTGCTGGATTATTGGAGCCGATTGAAGGCGAGAAAAAGACACGAGCTTTTAATGCTGTCGATATAACAATCGATAATAAAATTGTAACATTAGAGGTAAACATAGCAATGCTAAATTATGATCACAATTGGTGCAATATAGGCAACCAATTATCAGTGTGCATTATTGGTTAACAGTTGGTTGCCTATACGAATTGGCATAATATAGGCAACCAATTATTCGTGTGTATTATTAATGGTTGCCTATGCTAATTGCAATTTATTGTTAGATCCATCACTGTTTGATCGATTTGAAAACTATTTTGAAGTCCCTGGAGTCTTTCGAGTAAAGTTTTAACCATGCAACTCATCGGAAAGTTGATTAAAAACCGACCTACTCACATTAAATGACCCAGAATTGCATTTTATTTTAGAATCGATTTTGACCAACTTTCCGATGAGTTACACGGTTCAAATTTTGCTAAAATCATCTCCAGATTCTCTCCTACAAATCCTTAAAGTACATAAGAGCTAGAATTATTTAGGAGCTAGAAGTAACTTATTAAAAATTCCAGTGGGTAGCTAATCCAGTTAACGATATGTACGCTGATGCTATAGTTGCTGCAATCCTTCAAGCCGATCTAATCGATGTTCCAATTAAGAATTTATCGGCAAGTGTTAAAGTCGATCGAATGCACTTTAAAGAGTGTCTGATTGAAATGTTACAAGATATGTTTGGGGAGGATTCCGTTCCGAAAATGTTTAAAGGTGAAAAATTGTACGTTACAGTAAATGAGAAACGCGCCGATATTGATTTATCAAATCTTGTAATTATTTCGTTCTATTGGTTGATTATTAATTAATTGGTTGATTATTTTAGGAAGTATCGTGTCCGGAGGATGAGACTTTTCAACAAATTGTTGAGACTGCTGTTAAGAAATTGTATCAGTCATTGGCACCACCACAAATTTGAGTATTTAGAGATTTATTTTTATCGAATACAATTTTTAAACTTTCGGTGGTGTACTAGCTGCATCCCATTCAACAATTGTCGAATTAAACCACACATATTTCCCTTTAATATCCGCTTCTAAAGCTAACCATAAAGGTGCTTTTGCACCTTCTTCAATCGTTAACACTCCTTTATGACCAGTCATATCTGTATCAACATAGCCTGGATGAACTGAATTGACAGAAATATTCCTAAATGGTTGTTCTTTATCGAATTGCCGTTGTTGGATTATTGTTAAGGCACTAACACCAACTTTCGAGACAACATATGTTGAATTTCCCCAACCATTTTCCAAATATTTCCCCGTTTTTACGTCACTAAACAAACATTAATTATAATTTTATGTTTATTACTATATGGAAAATTACTTGATAAATTGTTCCATTAGTTTATTGAGTTGTGGTATAGTTAAATTGGAATCTTTGAATTTCAATCGTAAGTCTGCGGACGGAATTCGCGATAGATGTCCAGCCGAACTGCTCAAATTTACAATTTTTGCATTATTCCGTAAAAGCGGAAATAGAGCTTCACAGATTTTTAACGTTCCAAAATAATTAACGCCAATCGATTGATCGGCTTGAATTTCAATA
>JACDRP010000422.1:0-50592 GCA_013841185.1 Hycleus phaleratus | reverse complement strand
AACAAAAAATTCACTAATAAAATCACCAGAAAGGCTCCAAGGATTCTGTAAAGGGATTTAAATGATGGGTGAATTCAAGAAAGGGTTAATTTAACCAAATACTCACTCTAGGAGAGGATTCAATGATTCCACCAGGATTATTCTAACAATCCATATTTTCCGTACATATTTTATTACTTTTTTTTTGTATAATTTTTAGAACAAATCATTTTGTCGGTAATTTAATTGATTAATTAATACATGAATTCTAGCATTTGTTTCTCTTCAAAAAATGTTAATTTTAAATTTCTCTCTTTTTTTATATATATTTATATGTATAGAGTTTCATGTTTTCTTCATTCACTCATTCATTCTTTCTCCATCAACGTTCTTAATGACTCACCAAATTTACAAACTTTGATACAAAGAAATCAACATCATCATCACTGTAATCATCATCATTGTACAAGAACGAAAAACATTAAAATTAGAGAAAATTTCCAATAGAAACAAAAGCGAAAATAATTAGAGGACAGTCAAAAAATTTCAACACAATTCCCATAATTTTACACAAAAAAAATCTAAATAAAATTACAATAATCATCAAAATGGGAATGTTGTTTTGTAATCGTAGTAATCATTTACATTATTAGAGTATTTTTACAATAAGCTCCACATCAAAATCAAAACTTAATATTTTCCATCAAGAAAAAAACGAAAATTCCCCTTATATCGATAAAAATCAAAAGTATAACAAAAAAAAAATCAAATTCTACAAGACATTTATCGTTACAAATACAGAATTTTGGAGCTATTTTCAATAATAATTGCAACAAATCCAAATCACCAACTATAATTATTTACAATTACTCTCTTTTAACACAAAAACTAATAATAAATTAATCTAATCCTCGGAAACTAATTTGTTAAATTTCAAAATTGAATTTAGATTCGTTGCAATAATAGAGGCCGATTTCTGTTTTTTTTTTTTAATTCAACAAATTTGACACGTAATTCTACAATACAATCGTCTAATTTTTAATTTAATTATGAACTGGTGGTGGTGGTTGTTGTGGGATAGTTGCTGAAATTCGTTCAATATCTTCAACACTAAGACAATGTTGTGGTAATTCTTCTGTACTTGGTAATTCACCAATACGTGCCCTTTCCAATAAATCCGGTGAAAACCAACGTGTTAATTGATTTGTTGTTGTTGTTGTTGATGGTGTTGTTAAATCATTACCACCATCATTATTACGAATTAATTGATTACTTCCTAAAAAATTTTAATATAAAGAAAACAGAAATTTTCATCTACATTTTGACAATTTTTGTTGTTTTGTTGTTGTTGGTTTCAATATTAAATAAACACCAAAAATTCAAAAATAACAATACCGAAATAAATGTTTAAAACGAAAAATAAACGAAATTTTGTTTGATTTTTTTTGTCTGTTTTGTTTGTTCAATTACATACTTTGATTGATTGTTGGATTTGATTGTTGCCAATTGCCACCAAATTGTTGAGTTGATTGAGTTGTTGTTGATGTTGTTGTTGTTGTTGTTGTTGTTGTTATTGGACGTGCATGTTGTTGATGTTGTGCCCGTAATTGTTGTTGTGTTAATTGTGAAAATTGATTTTGATATTGTGGATGATGTTGTTGTGTTGTTGTACTATTTGTTGTTGTTGTCATTAAATTATATGGAAATTGTCCCATCATTTTCCTTTGTTGTTGTTGTTGTTGTTGTTCTTGTGCTAATTGATTAAAAATTTGTTGTTGTTGTTGTTGATAGAATTGTTCTTGTGTTGGTTGATAATTATTCGCTTTAACTATAGGACGTCCTGCTTGTTTTAAATTTAAACCAAATCCACCCCATTGTTGTTGTTGAGATTGTTGTTTAATTCCAGTAACAGCCCGACCTTGAGATAATTTCCCACTATCACCACCAACTAATTTATTAAAATCTTTATCATCCTTTTCGGCAGTCATTTTTCTTAATACTGAAGTTGGTGTAAATGCTAATGGTGTTGGTGATGATACACTCTTTGTTGTTGTTGTTGTTGTTGTTGTTGTTGTCGATGATGATGACGATGATGATGATGATAATGTTGTTATAGTAGTTGGAGCTGTTGTATTTGTCGATATTGTTGATTGTTGTTGTTGCATTTCTTGTCGTTTACGATAATTCTCCTGTTGTTCTTCTAATTTCTTCTTAATTAAAGCCCTTTGTAAAATATTTTGTGTATGTACTTGTAATTCTCTCGGTGATGGTATTCGTTGATGCATTGCTACAAATAATCAAAAACCAATTAACCAAAACAAAATTTTTTTTAAAAAAATAATGCAATTAATCACAAATAAACAAGAAAGACAACACAAAACTCACCAGGTACAGTTAAAGTATTTGGACTTGTTGCCATAATTGGTGAGACACAATATGCTGCATGTAACAAGTATTTTTTTACAAAAATTTTAAAACCAATAACAAGAAAATTAATATAACCAAGAAAATTTATAAGAAAAAACAACGAATAAAGCGCTACTATTAACTGTCTACCAATAGAAATACAATAACGAGAAAAGCTACAACAAACTTTAAACTCACCATTAGGTGGTAATGGTGATAATCTCAATTGTTGTGATGGCGGTGTTGTTGTTTGTTGTTGTTGTTGTTGTTGTTGATAAGATTGTTGTTGTGGTGGTACAGGACTTAAAACTCTAGGACTTGCACCTAAATTTGTTGTATTACCGCCACCACTATTATTATTATTACTATTAGTATTACCAACACCATTTTGTTGTTGTTGTTGTTTTAAAATCGTATATAATAACTCACGATGGCGTGGTTGTAATGCCGGATTAGCCAATTGTTGGTGTAAATGTTGTAATGTAATATCGCCAACTTTTAAACCTTTATTTTTTTATTATTATTAAGAATCAATTTGGAAGAACCAATAACCCAAAAATAATCAAAAAATTTGAAAAATAAAATAGAAGACCAAATTTCCTTCAACTTTAACAAAAATAAATCAATCAATCAATTAATTACCTTGTAAAATAGCTTGAGCTTCTGGACGATTTAATAATTCACGACTTTGTTGTAAACCTAAATCCATCATTAATGGTGATGATCGCATTAAATTCAATTTATTTAAATGATGATAACGTTGTAGATCATTATGTTGTTGTTGTTGTTGTTGTTGTTGTAAATGTGGATGTAAATTTGGACTAATCGGTCCGCACATCATTTGCGCCATACGTGCCTCATCCTGTTGTTGTGAATGATTCAACATCTAAACAATCATTAATTAAATTAAACAATCATTAATTAATTGAAAACAAACCTCCATTAGACTCATTGGTGGTTGTTGTTGTTGTTGTTGTTGGGGTGGTTTTTGTAAACCCAATAAAGACCCATTTGCTGGTATGATATGTCCACCGGATACTTGCGCTAATAATTGATTGAAAGCCGACATATCATCATCTGTTTTCTGTTGTTGTTGTTGTTGATGGGATTTGTGTAATTGTTCGGAATTTTGACGAATTTTCGCTTCTAAATCAGCCAAATTAACAATCCTACCAGCCGGCATATGCATCGGTTTTATCAAATTATTATCAAATTGTTTAGTTTTCTGTAACATTTCCATAATATTTATACTTTTATTTGTTTGTTGTGTTGGTAATTGTTGTAGAAAATTATTATGATTATGATTTATAGCTGGCGATATTGGTGCAAAATACGAATTTGAATCATCATTTATTTTAACATTAATCCCTTTTGTTGTTGTTGTTGTTGTTGTAGTTGTTGTAATTGATGTTGTACTAGTTGCATCATCTGTTAAAATATTTGATAAGAATTGTTGTGTTATCAATGATTGTTGATCATCTTGTATCGATGATCGTCTACTATCATTACGACTAGAATTATCTTTAGAAAACCATTTACTGAAACGCGATTGACCATCACTATCACCACCGACACCATTCTAAATCAACAAAAAAAATCAAATTAAATTATAATTAATTAATTAAATTAATTACAGTTAATATTCCTGGTAATCCTGGAATTGTATCAGCTTTCAATATATCTTCAAACATCGAACATTGATCATCTATATGATTCTTATTATCTTTCTTATTATTACCATCATCATCTTCATCATCATTCTTCAATTTATCATCAACAATATTATCCTCAATATTATCATCTTTAATTTCCAAATTATCATCTTTCTCTTCCGGTATTGTAGTTGATGAATTTTCATGTTTCTTTTTATACCAATCACGTGCACGTTTCGCTTGTGATGGTGACATTTTCTTTTTATTACCATTATTATTATTATTTGTTGTTGTTAATTTTTCATTATCATCAAAACCACGCAATTCAATTGTATCATTTTGTGAACTTGGTCCACCATAAAACCATTCCGGTTCATCATGATGATTATGATTATTATGATGATGATGTTGATGTTCACGTGAATTATTATTATTTAAACGTCTACGTTCTGTATTATAACGATTTTGTTGATTTGTATTAATAATATTTGTATTATTACGACGATCTTTATCAAAATCACGTCCAAATGTACGACGATTATTTAAATCATCATTATTACGTTGTTGTTGTTGTTGTTGTTGTTGATTTGTATTATTACGAAAACCATAATCGTTATCTGTATCGGTTTTATCACTAAAATCCCATGTATCTCTCAATATACGTCCACTACCAATACGACGATTATTTGTTTGTATATCACGTACACCTATATTGTTATAAAATTAAATTAATTATTGATTTAATTGATTTGAATTACCAGTTAAATGAGATGTTTCCGATTTACTACCTAATGGACTATGTGGACGTGTTGTATTTGTACGTGTTAAATCACGTGTTACTGGTACAAAACAACCCGAATTGAAACTTCTACGTTGTGGACATAAAACTATACCATCATCTTTACGTAAACGTTCACCAGGACGTCGCTAAATTTACAATTAATTATTAATTAAATAATTAATTAAAAATTACTTACTCTATGATCTAATAAATCGTTAGTACGTGATCCATTTTCTAATGGTATATCGGTTTTTTTTCGATTATTATCAGAATTCCAACGATTCGGATCCCATATAGATGGTGATCTTAAAATTAATTGAAATTTAATTGATAATTTACAACAAAATTTTTATAACTTACACTTCATTAATATCGAGAAAATCGGGTTTCTTTTGTGATAATGGTGTATCGCGTAATTTTAATAATTCATCACGTGTATAACGATATTTTGGATTATCACAAACGGCTAAAATGGCCGGATCTGATAATTCTGTACTTCCTGTTGTTGTTGTTGTTGTTGTTGAATCTGGTGGTTCATTTTTTATTTGTTCATCACCTAATTAACAGAATTTTTAAAAAAAATATTACAATTAAAATAATTGTTAATTTACTCCAAGACACATGTTTATGGCCGATTTGTAACGAACGTTTCTTATCAGATTTTACAATAATTCCTATAGTTTGTTCTTTTTTACAATCAATTAGATTAGTTTTAGCCATTATTTTATTATAGAAAATCACGTCAAATTCGTTTTAATTTCACTTGAAATTTTTAGAATAAAATGATCGAAAAATTCGATAGATTATTGGAAAAATGTGCGATAAACTACAAGTTAGAAAGACGATAACTGGACAAATTTTTTCCACCGATCTCCTCTATCACTAAAGATTCGATTTCTATTTAATCAATGGATAAATATTCAAATATTGTAGAAAAATGATACTTTTATAGAATCTTATTATCAAAATTTATAGAAATTAAACTCACCATTTTTGGGACTATCATCAATATCGCCACTATCATCAAGTGGTGTATTTGTAGAGTTGATATCATCTTCACTAATCGACATTATCTCTTCTTACACCCTTAACTGTTTTTTTCTTCTTCTAATATTCTTTGGTTATCAATTAATTAATTAATCAACAGATATCGTTTTTTAAACAAGAATATGATAACACGCACACTGAATTAATTAATCAATCGTGTCTATCGACAAAATTACAATTAACAAAGAAAAACAAAAAAAAATACAATTCAAAATTTACAATTAACACAAATAGAATTTTGTTATTGTAGAAAATCAGTCCATATATCGTTGGTTATTTTGTTGTTGTTAGGTTTTTGTTGCCAATAAATAGAGAAAATTAAATTAAAACTTAGAATAAAGAATTTACAACCCGAATGGGGCGAATTTTGAGATCGACAACAATAGAATTAGACAACAAAATCAAGAAGGCCCTGTCTTTTTTGTTCTTTTGTTTTTTTTTGAGTGTACAAACAAAAATTTGTCCAACTATAATTTAATATCACAGTCTGTTTGTTGTTGTTTTGTTATTACGAAAATCGTCTATCTTTATCTTACTTATGGTTAGATAATATGGAAAACAAAACAGGAAAATCAATCAAACCACTCCAATATTGTAGATTTTCTTTTGTTTCTAATCAATCTATAACAAAATTGCATCGTTATTTTCACACATAAAATAATAATAATGATGATAATTACTTTGAGTATCAAGTGGTCGCCGTTCTGAAAACTTCTTCGCATCCGCACGCACACACACAGAAAAATTTCCACACGAATTCGCTATCAATTTGTTAATCTCGAATTTTCTTCTAATTCGTTCATTTGAATTGTTGAATTTTCTTCTAATTAGGAAATTCTAATGCACAATTATACACACACATACACATATACACAAGGGGAAAAATTAAGCAAAAATAGAAACAACGTACGCCATATGCCTGCTCTTCTTTCACCTTTCAATCGACACTAGCGCCATCTATTTTTCAAATTTTAACAATTTCCTTCTCGATTTGTCTCCGTTTTCTATCAATCACTTTCTATTTTATAATTATTGATTAATTGTTAGATATGATTAATTATTATTTTTTTAATTAATTTGTTTTTTAATTAATTTTTGAATTTATTTGAACGAAACTAATACGAAGACTACTGTTGTAATACTGATTTTTAAAATGGTGGCGTTTACTGTCAAACAATTCAATTGTTCTCTATCACCACTTGATCCATTTCAAAACCGAGAAAAAAATGAATTTTAATTAATTGCAATTATAAATTATTCGATTATTTATTTTTAATTAAAATCGATTATAATAATCATCCAAACAATTCTTGGTTATAAAATTCGAATTAAATGGGATTTTCTAGAAAATGTGGCCTGTAGTGTTGGTTGCATAACCTACACAAATTACTATAAATTATTTATAATTGTGAATTTTTTAATCGATTATTTTATAGAATTCGGCTCAAATATTTGAAATAATCTATTCCACTATTTAATATTCTAATTGTTTTACAATACTTTTAATTTAAATTACAAATTAATTTAGGTTGGCGTGTATTACTGGTTGCCTAGCTTGGGTATTTGTTTCCTGTAAAGGTAGCTACAGATGTAATTGTCGTTGGTAACTAAATTCTACACGTGTTGCTACTTTAGGGTAAATATAGTAATTTATGTTTTGGTTTATTTGTGTTTTTTGTGAGGTTAAAGTCGATGATTTTGTTCGAATTTTTGCAAATTTGTTCGTCTAGTCACAGCTTTATTTTATAGTTCATATAAGTAATTAGATGGCGCTAATATACGCTTGTTTGTCTCTTTCTAACACACGATTTGGGCTAGTTCTCTATCTTTTAGGTTGTTAATGCAGGGCCGGCTCTTGGAAATTTTTGGTCGTCACGATTAAAGCTAAATTCCCTAAATTTTAAAGTTGCAATTAAAGTTGCAAAATGATGCAAACTAGTAAAAATTGTAGATGGCCTATAGAGGCTAAATTTTTAGCCGAGAATTCCTGTCAATTTCTGTGAGTTGCTCCGAATTAGGGTTTGGATAATGAAGGTTATGTAGGGGTACCAACTGTTATTTTTTCAATGATGGTTCTGCTAGTTTTCGGACATGTTGTGGTGTCTTAGGGAAGTCTGAAAATGGGCAAAATTGAAGGTGAGGTAGTTTCGAGGATCTTTTGAGGTAAATTTACAACTTGAATTTTTTGCCCAAAAAGAGGCTCTAGCTGAGCCGCCCGGACTAAGCCAGAATTCGAATACAATTTTGAGAAGCTTTAGGCAAAATTTTTGCGTTTATCTTGGACTCTTTTGATAAAGGATAGAGTTGGAAAATGCAAATTTTGCGGAGGTAATTTTAGCCAAATAGCCTCTAATTCTTGCAGAGGTTCCCCAAATTAAGAAGGTTTTGTCCAAAATTTTTCCTGACTGTTAAAACGTATTTTTTGTTGTTTTCAAAATTTGTACCTCAGATAGTGCTATCAGCAAAATCACTAAAGCATTATCTCCTCTCTAAGGAGAGTTTATACCCATCTTTAGATTTAAGAACCAACCCCATTAGTAAATCAACATCTTACACACTTTTATAATAAGTTTTGACTTTGAAGCGACTCATAATCGTAGGCAATACAGTTTTCATTACCCTCATTGCCTAAAATTTGCAGAAAAATACGTCAAAATACTGGAAAATTATTCAAAAACAATCAAAATTACCAATACAATTTCGACTACTAGCATTTGATGGTAGCCAAGTGTAAGGGTGACGTTTTGAAGTTTCCTCAGACAAAAACGATACGGATCGAATTTCAGAGGATCAGGCCAATATTTGGCACTACGATGCGTGTCCAAAATACCAAATGTCACATTGGAATCTTTTGGCAAAACTATCCCGCCACCTGTAGTGTTATTTTTTGTTAATTGCAGTTTTTCTGAGGTCATCTGGGAAATAGACGCATTGATTCTTTAAGGACACATTCGGTATGTTTGAGGTTTGGTAGATCGTCGATTTCGACAGGCTAATCATTGTCCAAAACCTCAATGACCTCAGTATAGAGTTTCTCTTAGAATTGCCAAAATTTTTGGAAGATTTCCTAAATGCACAAGTCCTAATAGGAGCATAGTGAAATTGAGGGCTGTTGCTGTAGTTTCAGTTGTCTAAAATTTAAATTACTCAGAGGATTATTTTAGTGGGTGGAAACTGTTAATTTTGACGTACAGGTAAGTGACAAATGTTCGTCCAAATAGGCCAAAATTGAGAAAAATCTACCTCTGAATCTACCCAATACGTCTAAATGTTCTAATTTTTGTGCACGTTGGGTGAACCTGGATGAGTTGCAAAGAGAACAACGAGGGTGGACCTTTCCTATAATGAGGTTTTTTGCACGCCAAAAAATGTGAGATTAGTTTTGATTTCTGACCTAGGTGTTCGTGGCTCAAAATAAAAAAATCAAATAAAATTATCGTTATATTTCATAAATACAAAGAGAAACTATAGAGTTTTGCCTACTCTTTTGAAACAATCAAGAGATTAGTCATTACAAACATCACAAATACTCTTAAAATAAAATAACCTAAGACAGTTTTTGGACTTATCTGAATTCTAACGAAATTTTGTACCCATTTTTGGGCTTGATTACTAAACCCATCTCAATTTCCACTTGTTCAACATTCTTGTAATCACTTTTGATTTTGAATCGTTTAACAATCTGAATCAGTACAGTTTTAATCAGCAACACAGCAAATTTAGCGCCTGTACCTCGGAAAAAAACAACATTAATTGAGCCAAAAAACCGTACTTACAACTACCTATGCAGTTTCTGAGGCCACTACTGAATGCTTGCCAACAGTAGGGATGCCGCTTTGAGGCCTCCTCAGGCAAAAAACGATCCGGATCGAATTTCAGAGGATCGGGCCAATATTTGGCATTACGATGTACACTCAAAAAACCCAAAATAACCTCTGAACCATTTGGCAAAACAATACCATCATCTATTAAAGATAAACCAAATTAGCCAAAATATTATTACTGAGGCCAGTAACAAACCTAATGGGATATCACGTGTTATTTTTCGCCCAATAATTGCACCACCTGGGAATAATCTTAAGGCTTCTTTGATTACACGTTCAGTATATTTGAGATTGGCCAAATTGCGAAAATCCAGAGGTCTATCATCTCCCAAAACGTCAACGATTTCATTGTAGACTTTTTCCTGAAATTTTGAAGTCCGGGATAACGTTTTTGAATGATTTTCTAAATCAAATTATCACCTGAATATCTTGGTGAAGTCCTAATAGAAGCATGGTGAAACAAATGGTAGTTGCAGTTGTATCAGTTCCCTAAATTACAATTTTTGATTGAACTTTTTTAGAAATTATTTGAAAATTTTTGACTTACACCTATCAAAAAGGTAACTAGTTCGTTTTCGATTTCGTCAAGATTGAGGTTTTCTTTTTTTGACCTCAGTAGGTGTTCCAAAAAGGCTCTTCTCGTATCTGAAACCAATGGAAAGTCAAAAATTTGGAAAAAATTCCAGAGATACTGACCTGGATCATATTTATCTTCATATATTTGATCCCTTGCCCTCTCCAGGTCGTCTTTTTGTTTACTGTTCAAAATCTAAAAATAACCACTAAAATGACTCATATTGTTCAATAACTCTTTTTAATCAATCGCTCACTATTCTGGCAAGATTCCGAGTCTCTTGAATATACCTCATTTCTTGTTTGTAATACTTTGTAAATCGAAAAATTAGATTACTGTGGTACCAAAGTTTGGAAGCTTTCAGAAATACGATATCCATCCACCTGTCAAAAAACTGACCTCAGTATTCTAAGTAGTTGTGATTAACAAATTTACCCGCTGAAAGTTTTGCCGTAGGTGCTATTGTTGATTTGGGCATCAATTTTAGTATCGAAAAGTGTCTCTAAAATTGTAGCATTACAAGAGGTCATGGTCAAAAATTTGGCCATACTCACCACAGGTCATATCAAGTGTACAATTTGTTATCGGTGTAAAAACGTCAACGATTTGATTCATGGGTAATACTGCCAGTTTTTCTATCAAAATTTCAGAATTTTTCACGAATTGTTCCACAAATTTCGCTAGAACTTTAGTGTTGAATGATGGTGCTATCGCTTTACGATGCCGCCGCCAAATTTGTACTACAAATACACAATTTTTATACCGAAAAATTTCGAAATAATCAAGTACCAGGTGCTGTAAACAACCCATCACCGGTCATTGGGGCTACATATTTGTACGTATCGGTTTTCTCATAAGCACTAGAACTATTCAAAATAATCTCAAAGTACTCCGGTTTCGAAACGAGATAGCACAGGTCCGTAGCTAACCATACTTTACATAAATTTGGATATTCCTCAATTAGATCGAATAAACGTTTGAAAAGTACTAAAATTAGCAAAATTTTGATTAAAGTTTCTAATTGGGGCTAAATAGAGTACCTGAAGGGCTACCGATAGCTTTGTAGCCCTCACCAATCAATGGTACCCCTATAGGTCCTGGTACTTTAGCTGACAGTCGATATAAATGGCGACGTTTTCGATAAAATTCTAAAAATAACACTAACACTATCACAATTAGACCGATCGCTAACATTGTTCTCAAGCACTCTAACGTTGTGAAATTGTTCCAGAGTCGTCGAGTCGTTTTATATTCGAAGTGATAGGAGGAAAAATATGGTGGTCCAAAGAAATTCAGTATCTAAAGTCAATTTTTTTTTTCAAAACCGGATTGATAAATTGATAAACCAAAAATTCCATATTTTGGGCTATCTTAGTTTGACGACAATCACGCATCCAATTTTTGATAAATCCAGTTGGATTCAGAATTATCATTGAGCAAAAATTGACACATTTCTTCTCAGGAAATTAGCTCGGGATATTTATATTTAAATGACACATTTTGCTATGATTAGAATGAGACACGAAGCCAGTGGCATAATGAGCAGGGTTCCGCTAAGTCCAATACCTGAGAATTTGGGGTGCGCCTTAAAAATCAGAACACGCCCAGTTAACTTTATACGAGGCCAAAACAATAAAAAATCCTCAGTAGAATTTCTCTGAAGTATGCAAAAAATCTTATCTACAAAGGTCATGATGTGACACTTATTAACACGTGTGTGTTATTTTTCTTATCTATTTTGCTCACAAAGTAATAATTGGTCTATTTGTATTATTGTTAGTTGTTTGTAATGCTTTATCAAAGATCATCCAGGGAAATAACCACTAGGTTTAGAATCAGCTAATTTACGGTGTTAAATTTGAAATATTCAAGACAAATAGCACAATTCTGAGCTATTTTGCAACATTGTTGGCCATTTTGGCCGTTCTGAGGACGGTAATAACAATTTTGATTGCTTACCTGTAATCGTACTGAGGTCTGTACCCGAAATATGGCCCAATTGACAAACTCGAGGAACCTTCTCGCGCACCCGGTCACAACAATTTGGTTGATTTGTCATAAAGTAAAGTTGAAAACATCATCAAAAAAGTGATGACCTCTGTATACTGAGGTCATCACTGTCACATGTGGCCCAAATAACACAAAAGTCTCCTTAGATAAGGCAAAATATTTTTGTTACAATGCAAACATAGTAGAACGAAATTTTAAAAGAAATCGAGGTCATGGTTAAAAAAATGCTAACCATGTGTGGGCAAAATAGCGCAAAAGTCTCCTTTGCTAAGGCAAAATAATTTTTTCCAAGCGCAAACCTTGAATAACAATAAACAGTTTATTTATTAATAGGTTTTTTAAGTTTAGACTTTGAGTATTGATAATAAATAGTTTATTTACCACTGGAGATAATCGATAACAGCCAATCTTTATGTTTTGTAACATCAGTGAACACAACAAAATTATTCAAATCGCACGTTTGTCGCGACGAATCATATGTTGAAACGGAAACAACACCTCTTAAAATCCAACGTTCATTACGTTTCATAATAAAACCACTACCACTATCACCATTACAAGGACCGGAACCGTCTCGGCGACCTTTGAAACGACGAAATTTTGCAAAACTCAATGATTATTGGCGATTTTCAAACTCCTTACCTGCACAGAAGGTCCTATTCGATGTAATATATTTGAATGCTTCCGAGGATCGTAAACAAGTCTCTTGGCTAACAATCGGTATAGTAGTCTGTTTCGGTTCCTCAGCTTTGATGTAACCATCCTCATCCTTACCCCAACCGACAACTTTACCATTTTGGCCAACAATCGAATCCAAATCGTCCCCATCCAACCATAGACATATCGGACGTATGAGACTATTGAAAGTTAGATCATCATTCAATTGGACCACTGCAATATCCGCATCTGAGGTCCGTGGACGGTAATCTTGATGGACAAAAACCCGTTCGGCTTCAACATTACGTTCACCTTCTAACATTGTCCAACGTTTTATATTCAATTTGCCCAAAACAAATAGAAGATCCGATGGACGGATCTTTCGTATATCGTCTTTAACGCAATGGGCTGCTGTTAGAATGTGACGTTTCGTTATCAAAGTACCACTACATTTATATTCCGGTCCTGTGTCTTTCACATGGAACATTGCCGCCAACCATGGAAAAGCACCACGTGGTACAGAATGACCTTTTACAATCAATGGGTTGGTAACTACCGGCAAACCACAAATATCAGCGTATGGTTGTTTTGATGGGTTGCTCACAATTGGAACGTTGGGTGTATTTTGATTATCCTCAGTGAATGGGTTCTTTGGTACTGTAATTTAGAAAATTTGTAGAAGCTTCAATGGTTATATTTAGCCTTAATTTGGCCGAAATGTGGATAGAGATGAAGACTGAGATTGAGTTGCAAAATGGACCTCATAAATGTTACTGTAATGAGGTTATTCTAAGGCTATTTTATCCTAATTTAACTTCTCAAAAAAGACTTCAAAGGTCTCATTGAAAATAGAGGCTAGAGAGGCTAGCAAAAGTTATTCTGAGGTAATTTTAACGGTTGTTGGAGGATTTATCATCATTGCTATCATTGTTTAGAACAAAACAACAACCACCCCAAAGATTTGCAAAAAGAATTCCATGAATCTCATTGCAAACAGAGGCTAGCAAAAGTTATTCTAAGGCAGTATTATGTTCCTTAAGAATCTATTATCATCTCTAACTTCATTTAGACCATTGTTATGGAGAATTTGGGTTGCTATAGCTATTCCAAATAGTGGCAAAATGGACTTTAAGACTCATATTGTAAAATGAAGGCTNGTTATAGAGATCTTGGGTTGCTATAGCTACTCCAAATAGTGTCAAAATGGACTTTAAGAGTCATATTGTAAAATGAAGACTAGCAAAAGTTATTCTGGCACAATTCTAATGTTTCTTGGAGGATTTGTCACCACCTCTATCCTTATTTAGGACATAGTGATAAGATTTTAGGTTGCTAGAGCCGCTCCAAAAGTTGCAAAAGAGACTTTATAAGTCTAATGGTAATGTGAAGCCTAGCAAAATTTATTCTAAGACAATTTTAATGTTCCTTAGAGATTTTGGAGATTGAAGGCAAAAATTTGGACTCACCATTTGGTATAAACGAAGTCCAATCCATCGATGCTACAGTACTTGTTGGTGTATTATTAACAAAATTATTACTAACAACATTATTTGTATTTGTATTACTGGGCCACGAATTCAAAAATGGATTATTAATAAAATTATTATTCTCATGTGATGGTGGTGGTGGTGGTTGTTTCGTGGTTGGTTGTGGATTGAAATTTATATTGAAATTATCAGGCAGAATTTCATCATTATTTAAAAAAGGATTTTTTATCGGTCTTGGGAAAGTCGGGGGTGGTTTACGCCGATTTAAACCACCATCATTATCCGAATTTAACGGGCTTATCTTCAACGTAAGCCGATGTTGTAGATTGATCGTTGTCAGAACGCTGATCCATGGACTTGCTATAAAATCGTCAAAAATCAGCACAATTTGCTATATTTTCACTAATGTCGTAGCTTAGTTCACACTAACAGTTCTAGTAGTTGGCTGTCTTTTGTTGCATAGCAACGAAGACATTAACAACTGTCAAATATTCATATGGATAAAGTTACGACATAACCAAAAATCTATAGCCAACTATAGATGTTTTTGACGACTTACGTGATATCTTAGGGCCGGTGCACAACAAACGTCCATTAACGAAAATTCTGGTAATTTGCGGTGGTATTTGTTGCCATCTTGGGAAAATTAATTTGTAACGTATTGGCCGGCCTTCATTCAAATCATTAACCACACGGAATTTCGGTGTTAATAATGTAATTTCACCATTAAAATTCTAATTAAAACCACAAAAAAATTATGGGTGACGCTAATTGAGGACACTCTGTATATTTATTAATTTATTTGTATTATGATCGATTGTGTTAATTGAAAATTAATTTAGTTTCTACAATAACCATTACCTCATCTTTGTTAATTAATTGATTTAAATTCAAGGTAATAGTCACTCTCTAAATGATTAATAACAAATCTAGTCAACCTTGTTAAGATAATATCGAAAATTAATTGTTTAAAAAGATGGCGGATAACCGAAATTAAAGCAGGCTTAGAACTGGCTAGACAGAATCTAGACGACTTTGTTTTTTCGTTGTTTCTAAACAAACGCATAGGATGTTGACCATAGAGTGTCGTAGCTTGATTCGATTGCTCATTTCTAAATTCTCAAATGTCCAATTTAGTACAGTACGAAACAAGCTACGACTCTACTTACTGTCTTCTTGCCAATCAACTTACCTTTAACAAGAGACAGGATTAGTTTTTCATTGCAATGAAATAAGACAAGAAAACTAACAGAAAAATCACAACACCGATGGAAAATATTGCCGACTAGATTATCGGTTTGAAAATCGCTCTATTTATATACAGGGCGTCTCGAAATTATTGAATTTTTCAAAAAATTTGTAAAATACTCACATCAACAGGATTACCAACTGATAATTCGACATTTAATTGTAGAATATTATCATTTGATGAGATTACACTAATTAAACCGTACAAATTCCGATTTGTGTCCATTTCATATCGGAAAACATCCGGACATGGACTTGTTAATTCTTGTAATTGTACAAATGTTATCAAATTGATAAGAATTGTTGCACTAATTGTAGCACCAGTCGACATTGTTATTGTTTTGTCAAGACTATTGTTTTTTTGTTGATCCTCGAACTGGTTATCTTGTTATGTCAAAAATCTTGAAAATTCACTATTCTCCCATGAATCATCGTTCGGAATTCTGTAACAATCACACCGGGAAAAAATACAATACTGTCTTTTTTTTCTAATTTATTCATCGTAAAAATAGAATAGGATCTGATTCGGTTGGGTGGTATTCTGTACTAAAAAAAGAAAGGGCAATTATTAATCGACATGAGTTTTTGGGGTTTTCCTGTGGTTTTTACCGGATCCTATACAACAATAATAATAGCAATAATGATAATTTATAGAATGGCGTCAAATTTTTATCAATCAATTGTAATTATCATATAATATTTGATAAAATTCCACAATTTTATGGTTAATTAGTCATCATAATTACAGTGTTTCTATCTCTATTTCGTAGAACCGCCATTTTATTTCTTGGAAAATCTTACCAACTGTTGGTGGAAAATCTGTTACTAACACAAATAATTCAAGATTTGCGTTGGTAAACAGCGCCACCACATCATATGACAGATTTAAGAAACAAACAACACATTATTGGAAAATCTAGTAGGCCTTGTTAATGAGAAACCCATCTAGTTTGAACTTAACTTTAGATTACAACTGTAATTAATTAAATTATTTCAATTAATTGTTGTTTAATTAACAAACTGATAATTAACAATTTCATAAAAACATTTATTTAAATTTATCCACATATGCATTATGCATACTGAACGATTCCTGGTACACACCCAAAATTTAATTGGACGATAAACAAAAGAATCTTTTGTTTATTTTTTACCAAAATAAAATTATACTAAAAATGTTAATAATTTTACTTATTGTGTTGTAGATTAGTTTATATTTTACCAATTTGACTTTTGTAAAGGCGTATGAATCAATCTGCGACACTATAACTAAAACATAGCCAACTATGAGATGAAATATTGTTAATATTGAAACTTGCCATCAAGAACGATGACAACTATAAGAAACAAAAGAAATAAGGTAAATCCCCGTAAAGGTAGGCGTACATTTGAATACGCCAACTATAAATTCTCTATCCAACAATTTCCCTACTCGTTTCACAATCTATTATTAATAGAGAAAGTTATAATAAATAGAAAATACAATTGATAAAAATAAATATTGATAATAATTTAATTGTACATTTATAGAAAGTAGTACTCGATTTAAAATTCCAAATAACAACAATAAAAACAAAAGACAATTAATATTCTATAGAGGCAAAGACAATAAAATCAGATAAAATCGAGTGTTCTACGATAATTTATAGTTGGCTATAATTTTTTATACAACATCGTAGATTAGTTCATATTTTATTAAATTCTTTTATAAATAGGTTATGATTACGTGTCAAATACACAGCCAACTTTAAAATAGAGTATGTTTAATTAATTATAGTAACATATGAATAAAACAAATAAGAATCAATGCATAGCCAACTTTAAATTAGAGGATGTTCATTTAATTATTGAAACATATGAATAAAACAAATGAGAATCGATTAGATGTTGTGAAATTTCCACTTTAAATCTACGGATATTACCGGAAAATTAATCTAATTATAATTAATCAAAAAATTTGCTAAATTAGACAATAGTAGTTGTAATAAATTTAGAATTTCGAACTGAATCGATAAAATCGTTGATTTATTTAAAATAAACGTACGTAATTTTATCAGCAGGTCATCAAAGTTTATAAACATCGTAAAATAAATCCGGTTCTTATTACACTACAACAACAATAATAATAATAATATAGAATTTTCAGGAAATTCTATAAAATTTGTTAATAAATTACAATAATTAGGCTCATCTGCTTTTAATACACCCCTGTTCCTTACAATATCAATAATAATCAAGTAATCCAGGTAATTTACCTGGAATAGTTGGCTGTGTATAGGCAATGTCGTAGATTAGTTCGGACACTTCCAAATTAATTAACCATCAAATTTTGTAGATTACGAACCAATCTACGACTCTAACAAATACATAGCCAACTATTTCGACAAATTTGATTTTAATGATTTGCCATTTTGAAAATATTTAAATAACTCACCACAATTGAATTCGAATAATTTGACTAAATAATGGAGAAAATGGTGGAAAATTGCACAAAATTGATTAAAATACAACACAAATTTCCAACGTTCACCTGATAATTGTTATCAATAATGCCCGAGAACCGGTCCAGTCTTTATCAAAATCATCACTATCATCAATTACAATATCACTTGTTATTATTAATTATTACCACAATTATTATTATTAGAGGAGCCACCTTTGATAGGCGTCAAATTTTGAACTTATTTAAGCGTAGATCATGTGACTATCTTAAGTTTTGTTTAATAATTGTCGAAGAGTAAACGATTTAAAATACTGGGCCTGTTTTTGCTGCAGAGTAATGAAAAAAAAGGAACTAAAATAAGCCAAAACAAAAACACAGTACGGTACACATTTGGGGAAATCCATAGGAGGAGTAGTTTAATAATAATAGTAATAATAAGAAGAGAAAATAATAATAATAATAATGAAGTAATTAGAATATTGAACAAAACCGCAATGTAATAACCAGTGGCGTACTTGAATTTAGTTCATTTTGATTGAATCTAGAAAGCTTGGTGATAAAATTGGTGATAAATAACGGAACACCACTGGTTCTATTTTTGTTCCTTCTTCATTTGTTTTAAACTTTTTTATTTGCATGTTCATTCACATTCTAGCAAATTGTTTAATCATTTGACCGATTACAGACGGATTTAGATCGTGACCTTCGTATTTACCTGCACATTTGAATATCCGTATTATAAAAATAACAATTCATCATTATTAGAATCTAATCATAGTTGGCATTATGCAATAATTATTAGTGTTGCTATAGTAACACGGATTTGATTGGTTAGAAATCGAAAATAAAAGCAAATTAGTGGCCACTTGATCCGGAATTTAGAGTATTTCCGGTAAAAGAAATAACGTCTTTTTTTAATAATTGTTTGTAATAATTAATGTAAGTAAAATAATTAATAATAATATTGAGAAATATACATAATTTATAATAAAATATTCAAATTTAAAAGTATTAATTGTTAGTAGTAGCTCACTTGAAATTTGCTGTTAATAGAGCGACAATTAGTCGAAATTACCGGTTGGAATCAGTAGCGTCTAGCCATTATCAACAATCTAAAACGTCACTTGTTTATAATATTTTTGATAATAAAGAAAACAAATATAATTAATATAACGTAATTGTTGCATAATTATCGATAATTTCTTCTAATTTTCTAAATTATTTCCACGAATAAATCGCAAAACGCCACTAGTGGGTTAATTTTGGAAAACCCGTTGGTGGCGCTGCTGTTTTGACAGACGGCAAAAGAGCGAGCGACATCTAGCGGTTTTACTGTAAACTAAAAGTGTAAATTTTTAAAATTGTGATATTTTATTATAATTATTAAGGTCAATAAGGCTATTAATATAGAAATAATTTCGATTTATTTCAATTATAGATTGATTAATCTTTAATTCTTCTAATTTAGATTGATAATTTTAGGTTATATTCGTGTTGAAGTTTTGAGGTTATGTTGACAACTTTCGATTTTATTGTGGGATTTTTATCGAATTTTCGTTGGAAATAATGGATTTGTGCCGTTTATGTTCAATGGAAACAACCCGGAATTTGTGTAAATCGATATTTTCGGACGATTTCGACGGTAGAAAAATCGCCGAAATTATCAACAATCTGACCGGATTGACCGTAATTTTGTCGACTTTCTACCAAAATCAACCGTATTGATTCGATTTTATCGTTGCAGATGGTCGAGGATGATCGTCTACCGAAATCGGTCTGTTTCGATTGTTATGCAATGTTGGTAAATTTCGATAAATTCCGGAAATCCGTGCGAGAAATCGAGCGGAATTTCCGTCAACGATTCGAACAGAATTCGGTCGACAATATCGATATTGATCGGGGTGATAATATCGAAGAAATTGTGATAAGAATCGAGGATGTAATTACGGAAAATACCACAGACGATTTCCTATTGTGTAATGTTTGTGGTAAAAGTTTTCGTTGTAAATCGACGTTCAACCGGCATATTGATCGACACGCGAACACGACCCAATATCAGTGCGAGATTTGCGGTAAACATTTCAATTATTTGTCGAGTTTAAAGAAGCATTCATTGGTCCATAATTTGAAGAAACCGTATGGGTGTAGCGATTGCGATAAGAGTTTCACATATAAAGAGACGCTAATTCAACATCGACGCCAACATACGGGCGAGAAACCGTTCATTTGCGATATTTGCGGCCGCCGTTTCGCCCATCATTCCCATCTATCCGACCATATTCGACTGCACAACGATCGTAAACCGTTCATTTGTACAATTTGTAATTGCTCATTCCGACATCGGACTAGTTTAAAATTACATGTCAATTCTCAACATTCGGGCGAAAAACAGTTCGTTTGTAATGTTTGTTTGAAAGGTTTCTATCTTAAAACAACATTAAATCGACATTTAAAAATCCATAATCGACAGAAACCGTACATTTGTCATGTTTGCGATAAGGGATTTACCAAAAATTTGTATTTACAAGCGCATTTAGTTAAATTACATCATCGTTAATGGGGTTTTGTTGAGGAATTGTTTGAATTTCGCGCCCACAAACGATTTGAATTTGCTGCAAAAGCGACATCTATCTGGTGATTTTTGTTTTGGAACTTTGGGGATTTAAGTGGTGAAGTTGGAATAAGGCGCCAAATTTCAAATGTATCGCTATTATTGGTGATAATTTAGGGGATTTAGTGTTGAAATGGAGCGTAATTTAAATTATACTGTTGTGTTTGTTTTATAAAGAGAATTTATCAAAAATTGAACTCGATTAAAATATTAAAATAAGCAATTGTAATTTGATGATATTTTGTTTCGGGAATTGTTCGAATTTCCCGCAAATATTTATATTGGTGGTAGTTTAGCGGATTTATTGGCAAATTGCGGCTGCAAAATAATTGATCGAATTATTGTTTGAATTTCCCGCAAAAATAGCGACATCTACTTTAAGTTGTGATTTAGGGGATTTATCGTTAAAATTGCGATAGTAAGGCGCGAAGTTTGAGTTATACTGCACTGTTTTGGTAATGTAATTTAGGAATTTTTGTGCCGATTTCATAACCTCAAAATATAACAGCCGCCATATTAAAATACGAAATTTCCCCAACAAATTCAACTAACAAACAACAAATTCTTTGAAATGATAAAATTATCCATTTATTGACAAAATAATTACAATTAAAACAAATAAATTAACAATTCTTGGAAATGAAATTGTGGAAAATAAATCGACTTATTTTTTGTAAAGAAAAACGACTTAATTATCGCACAATTTTTACCATAAAACGACTTAAATTTAAATTCCAATATGACTATTCCAAGATTTATTATAAATTTGAATTTCCCGCAAAATAATAACAATTTAAAGATTTTTTTCTGTTTCGCGTCAATAATAGCGATATTATTCAACTCGCTAGTGTGTCGAAATAAGCACGTTTCAATACACTGTGAAATAAAGGAAAATTTAGTATTTTTTTTCTTAAAGTTGGTAACGTTTTCGTTGTTATTGACAACTGTCAAAAATACTAAACTAAAAACACATTAATTTTCAAATATTCAGTGACACCAACTCCCACCAAATTCCCCAAATTTCATAACTGAAACTTTTTTTGTAAAAAAGGGCACAAAATAGGCAAAACACCAAAAATAGTATAAAAAACTCGTGTCATAAGTCGTATATTGCACTCGTTTTCTAAATTTGGACTCGTGCAATAATTGTCGACTTATGACACTTGTTTTTTAATATACAATTTTCGAATTATTTGAATTTCCCGTCGACGATTTAAGTTGGTTAAGTTGGTAGTAAAGCTATGACAACTCATGATTTGATTGTGAATGAAAACTGGGTTGCTACATTATTTAGGGATTTTTGCAGAATTTATAACCTCAAAATATCGCCGCCATATTAAAACGCGAAATTTCCCTAACAAACTATCTTCAGCTAACAAACAACAACAAATTCGTTGACTTGATAATATTATTTGCCCATTTATTGACAAAATAATTACAATTTAAACAATAAATTTTGGAAAATAAATTGGTCGAATTTGTATACGAAAAAATAACCTGATTATCGCCTTATTTACACAAGAAAATGGCTTAAATTGAAAATTTCTGTACAAATATTCCAAGAATTGTTGTTAGTATTATGGGTAGAAAAATAAATCGTACAAAGAGGCCAATTATTTCTTGACCCTTCCTTATTGATAAGATTAAATATTAAACATTATTTAATTTATTCGGTCGAGTGTTATTAGTACGACTTAAATGTACTGCGACAGTAGAAAAAAATGTTAATTTTCGCCATTTATTTCGCATTAATACCAACAACATTACAGGTAAATTAATTCACTAATTATTCGAGAATTAATTAGAATTTAATTTGAAGATAATTGAACCGATTGAACGGCAATACAACTCGAATTCGGCCGTTAAAACGATCGACCATCAAAAATTCCAAATCCACCACAATTACAGTCGTGTCTACCATCAAAATCCACCAATAGATCGCAATCAAATCGATGAAGATCGAGATGGAGACCGTTTTGTTGTTTACAACGCACATTCGTACGGTGTCCGCCCTTTAACACCAACCCAACAACAACAAATACAGCGTCCGCATGCTCAACGTTTAGTCGATCAAAATCAAAATCCAACCAAAACGATAATTTTCCAACGTCGCAAAAAGGAAACGCCCAAAATCCAAATCTATTCGAAATGTCCATCGGGCACAACTGGACAATTCGTTTATGAACTGTCGTGCAATCAATTTTTGAATTGTTGGAAAGGTCGAGGTTATGTACAGAATTGTGCACCGGGTACATTATTCAATCCGAAAACATTAGAATGTGATTATGCTGGTAAAGTTGAATGTGTTACCGGGCCACGACAGAACATTCTAATCGATACTAATCAACAACAACAACGATATGGCCGCCATGTGGACCAAGTGAATTGTCCAAATGGTTTCAGTGGTATTATACCGAATTATACTGATTGTTCCAAATTTATCAATTGTGTAAATGGTCAACAATATAGTTTAGATTGTCCACCCGGTACTTTATTCGATATCAATAAAAATATTTGCGATTTTGAACGAAAGGCGCATTGTTTTAATGGCGAAAATCGTCGAAAATGTGAAGAAGATTGGTGCCAAACTAGTGAATTTCGACAAATTCACACGGTACCACAACAGTACCGACGGCCGTGTGATGACGAAGACGACCATCAAAATCCATACCACAGTACCAAATGTAATGGTACCGGTAGTACCCAGCATTATGGTACTGGTACTACTAGACCAAATACCCATCAATATGGTACCAATAATCGACAAGTGAAGTGCCCCGAAGGTGCTGTCGGTATCCACAAACACCCAACGGATTGCTCAAAATTCCTAAATTGTGCCAACGGTATCACTTACGTTCAAGAGTGCGGAATTGGTACCTTGTTCAACCCATTATTGAGTGTCTGTGATTATCCCGAACATGTAAATTGTGATTCTAATAAGATTGAAACAACAACACCCAATTACCGATGGAATAATGAAGGTAGTACCACAACAAATTACCCAAATTGGTACCAACAATGGAACCGTAACACATCTAGACCAGGACATTATGCTGGTACTACCACAATATACCACCAAAATACATATAACGGTACCAACTACCCCTTATATCATCATCAAAGATATCCAGACCAAACAGTAGTTAGACCTGTGTACTATCCGGTAGTACCAAATAATCAAAACTTCTATCATCCAAACACCAATTATGGCCGAAATCCAGTCGATCAGAATTTAGATCAATCTCCACAAAATCCCTATTATCAACCAAATCAAGGTACGATTAATTTAACACCTGGATATAGCCCAAATTATCCGACTGGTACTAACTGGTATCAACAAGCCAGCACTCCACGTGTTGATATCATCAATATTAACGATTTTATCAAGAGTACAACTAAAGTACCGCCAAGGAAGTCTCAATTAAAACCGCCTACATATCGGGCACCAAGTGGTACTAATGATTATGATGATTTTTCTAGTGGTACTAGTCGTAGACAATTAACAACACCACGTATTGAACGCAGTTGGCCACCACCATTCCCATCGACTGATATAAATGCCGATTATGTTTTCGAATATGAAGATCTTGATGGTGGTACTAATGGTATTAATGGTGGTCATGATGATGGTGAAAGGGAAGTAACTTTAGAAGCTGAAAATTTTAATGAAATTGATAAGAGAACTTGTGATAAACGTGATTTTCATTGTACACAATACCATTGTATACGTCGTACTTCGGTTTGTGATCATTTTAAAGATTGTACCGATGGTAGAGATGAAATTGATTGTATTGAACAATTGAATCAATTCACATGGCATGAAAATGCTAAATTGGCAGTACTGGAGAAGGAACGTTGGGATAATGTTACAATAGCTACGTGTGCTTATTTATGTTTGAATTCATCGAAATTCCGATGTAAATCATTTAATTACAGGTAAGTACCTTTATAGTACGTCATGCTCCGATATTTCTCAGGATATTACTTGCCCCTGCTTCCTGTAGTGGTACTCAATTTAACCTAGGCAAAAACATGCTTACTTTTGTTCTGTGTCAAATTTTACGGTTTGCATTACTTCCAAAACAGTACCAAAGCTTCCCTTCGATCATTTTTGAGTCGTTTTTCGAGGTTTTTACTCGTCCCTGGTTCTAAAATCAAAATTTTACTCACTATTCGTTTGGTTGGCCCATTCTTGCTTCCCTACCTTCGCCAAATCCTCTATATTGCCTCAAAAATAATACCAAAGTTTATTTTACTTAATTTATGAAGTTTTTAGAGGTTTTAATTCGCTTTAGATACTATCTCACTCAAAATTCTGTTCAATTCTCATTTGATTGAGCTATTTTTGCCTCCCTAACGTCGCCAAACATTCCCTACCTGTACCAGAATGTACTTCCAATTCGACATCGGTCAAAATTTTCCTCAATACTTTTTTGGGTGATGAATTTTTGCCTCCCTACCTTCCCCAAATACTCCCTACCTATGCCAAAACGTGTCAAAATGTTACCAAACGAAATTCTAACACTTACAATGCTACCAATTGCAGAAAAATCGACCGGACATGCTTTTTAACCAACACCAATATCGGTCTAACTGGTGCTTTAATCTCCTATTACCCTACCGATTATTATGAATTGATACGTGATAAAATCCATTGTAATGGCCCAGATAAATTCAAATGTAACAATAATAAATGCATTGAACGGCAACAAATCTGTAACGGGCATGATGATTGTGGTGATCGTATGGATGAGAAGGGTTGTAAAAAGGAACAATTCGGCTATCAAATTCGTTTGACCGGTTCGAAAAATCCCCACGAAGGCAATGTTGAAATTACTGGTAATTTTGGTGTAATTTTGTTACATTTTTAGATTTTGAAATGTAACATTTTGTAGCATTTGGACGTGCTGGTTACATATGCGATGATAAATTCAGCATAATTGATGCTAATGTTGTTTGTAAAGAATTAGGTTATAATTTGGGTGCTGCTGAAGTGAAGAGCAACTCATATTATCCAACAAATCCCCGAAATGTCACATTTTACATGATGGACGATGTCACATGTAACGGTACCGAATCGAGTTTGATTGATTGCGATTTTAGCGGTTGGGGTGTACACAATTGTCTCCATCAAGAGGTTGTCGGGGTGGTTTGCAAAACCCCAACCGAACGTTGTCCACGCGACTATTGGCAATGTGATTCGAAAAATGAATGCCTACCGATTGCTTTTGTTTGCGATGGGTTGCTCGATTGTACTGACGGTTCGGATGAATACCCCGATTATTGTGATGCAAAAACTGAGCTACGTTTAGTTAATGGTGGCAACCCAAAGGAGGGTCGTTTAGAGATTAAACATCACGGTACTTGGGGTACGGTATGCGATGATGATTTCAATGAGGATGCAGCGAAGGTGGTTTGCCGAAATTTAGGTTATAACGGGTCGGTTGTTGTCAAAAAAGAAGCCTACTTTGGGCAAGGTTCGTGTTTTTTGAGGTTATAATTTTCGGCTATTGTTAAAATTCCAGGTAATGGTCCGATTTGGTTGGATCAAGTTTTCTGTAAGGGCAATGAAACGACAGTTGAGCAATGCACCCATTGGGATTGGGGCGAGCATAATTGCGAACATAGCGAGGATGTTGGCGTTATTTGCAGCAATATCCATGAACGTCACGCCGATATTCGTGTCGAACCAATCACACCAACACCTAACCTGTTTCCGGTACCATGCGGGTACCGCAAAGATAACCTCTTCGATATTGACGATAATGTCCATGCACGGGTTGTTAAAGGTAGTGTTGCACGTAAAGGCGATTATCCATGGCAAGCTGCGATACGGGTACGCGGCAAAACAACGAAACAAAACGCACATTGGTGTGGCGCTATCTTAATCACTGATCGTTTCGTATTGACCGCCGCCCATTGTTTGATTGGTTATTCGAAAAACGCCTACATCATAGTAGTCGGTGATTATGATGTAGATCAAGATGAAGGTACCGAACAGGAGGCCTACATTGACGATTTCTACATCCATGAAGACTTCCGTAAAGGGCATAAAATGAACAATGATATAGCGTTGATTAAATTGAAAAATGGCGGTTTTAAATTGAATCGCGATGTGCAACCCATTTGTTTACCGGAAAAATCCGCCAATTATGAAAACAGTTTGAATTGTACGATTTCCGGTTTTGGTTCGACCAAGAGTGGTAAGGCTGGTTATTCGCATCAATTACGAGCCGGTTGGGTGCCGATACAAAAAAAAGAAATTTGCACAATGCCCCATGTCTATGGGGATGCCCTAACCGATGGCATGATCTGTGCTGGACTTTTAGAAGAGGGCGTTGATGCTTGCGATGGCGATAGCGGTGGACCTTTGGCTTGTTTAGATAGTGGTAAGTTTAAGGGTGTCAGTTGAAATTCGAATATCTCGAAAATTACAAAAGATATCGGGTTGGTAGGGGTTGCAATCGATTTTAAACACGATTTTCTATAGTCGTAAGTCTACAATATTCGGAAAATTTGAAANGGGTTGCAATCGATTTTAAATATGATTTTCTATAGTTGTAAGTCTATAATATTCGGAAAATTTGAAATGGCGAAAAATCAAATTTTCCACAAATAAACGAGTATTAGTAGAACTCAAATTACTCGCTATATAATCAACGGAATGGAATCAAATAAAGATAGATAGATAGAGGAAAGTTAAGGCTACAATTCTGAGTTATTTACGTTTCAATTCGGTTCCCCATTTTTCGAAAAATAGCGCCCAAAGTAGCCCAATTTTTTCAAAATTTTCCACCGTAATAAAATTGTCGTCTAAACGGAACGTTTATGATTTTTATAACCTAATTGTTTTAAATTCGTTGATAATTACAGGTGTTTTCACTTTATATGGTATAACATCATGGGGCCAACATTGCGGTTATGCTAATAAGCCTGGTGTTTACGTTAAAGTGGCCTATTATCGCGATTGGATTGACAAAATTCTACATAACCATAATAATAATGATGATAATAATGTATAAATTTAGAAATTTCAAAATAGGTTAGTGTTTTATTATAAATTCTTACAAATAAACGTTAAGTTACCGGGATTGGTTTGAATTTACCGCCCCTCCAGACAGCTCCACCGACGGAATTAATTCGAACTAAAAACCATTGACACTTGATTGTGAGCTACAATTAACTGTCTAATAAACTGCATTTACAGCCTACTATGTTAATTCATTGACGTCATCAAATTATAACAAATTCGATTTATTAAAAAATTTTATTGTAGTACAAATTCTAAAGTAAATTTACAATAAATGTTAGGTTAAAATATAAAAAATAATAAAAAAAATTAGTACAACTGGCCATCTATCATTTTTTATAAACGATAGAATTATTTTTGTGGCAATAAAAATTCTCGATTATATCAACATTATAGTTGGCCATGTTATTTAATATTTAAATTTGACATTTGTTGGTGTCGTGTTCGAATAAAACTACGACATACGTCCATAAACACACGGCCAATTCTTTATAAATAAAACAAACTAAATAACCATAAAATCAATCGAAATACAATTAAACCGACAATAATTTTAACAAATTGATGACACCAATATAGACGTTTCCATTTAATTTTCGCATTATTTAACGTATCTAATGGATCTTGTATCATGTAGATACGGATACCGTGTATATACAATTGGAAGAATTCCTCCCAATTCAATTTCGACATATCGAAAAAGAATAAATCCCTATCTTTATCGGCCATTTTCTTTAATAATTGCCGTACACGATCCGAACGAAATACCCACGTACGGACACAAAAATACGAAATTACCGATGAGAATTTGTGGATTTTCTTATAGATCTTCAACATCCTGGAAAATTACCAATTTATAAGTAACTGCGCATATTACTGCGCATTCTCAAAGTTGGCTGTGATTTATTCGAGTATTATCGTAGATTGATTCGTTTGTTACTAAATTTGACATTTGTTAAACACCGCCAACTTTGAGTTTTGTTGTTTTTTTTTAAGGTTATTTACCTGGGTGATCGTCCGATACAAATTAGAGTACCATCAACTATTAATGCTGGTAAATAATGTAAAAATATCGTCGCTAATAAATATAAAAAATAATTACTTTGTATTGTTAAACAATAATACCATATAGCTTTAATACTAGGTGCAACTAAACCGTATTTCTCTGATAATCTCATAAATTCACCCCATGTTATCGGTTGATCATTACTCGATTCATAATTATAAATTTGTATATCGTATGGTAGATTGAATTTTTGATTATTTTGATAGATTTGTGCAACATCCCAGGCTGTTGTTATCATTGAATTAACACACATATCAACTGGTACAATATTTGCATTAACATTCTTATCACAATATAATGTACGTAATACACCAGTACCAGCACCAGCACTAACACCAGTTGGCCCATATAAATTACTAACCCATGCTCTTATTGGTTCTTTATATGTGGAAACAACTGAAACAACAATTTGATTAAAATCATAGTTGGCTATGATTTTAGAGCATCGTGGTAGCTTGTGAGAATAAATGTCAAATTTAACGCCTACTAGATTCCTTAGTAATCTATAAAATATTGCAGAAATCTAGTAGGCTTTGATCAAATTTAATAATTCTAGTTGGCCATGTCATATAGCATCATAGTAGCTTGCGATAATAATTATCAAATTCTGCTAGATTTCTTGGTATTAACCTAAAAATGCTGAGAAATCTAGTAGGCTTTGATCAAATTTAATATATAGTTGGCTATGAATTTAAGGAGCATCGTAGTAGCTTGGGAGAATTTAACACCTACTAGATTCTTTAGTACACTACTAAATATTGCTAAAATCTAGTAGACTTTGATCAAATTTAACAAAAAATTTGTAAATTCTAGTTGGCTATGTTTTATAGCATCATAGTAGCTTGGAATAATAATTATCAAATTCAAGGCCTGCTAGATTTTTTAGTATTTTGCTGTATTAACCCAATAATGCCCAGAAATCTAGTAGGCTTTGGTTAAAATTAATTTACAGTTGGCTATGAATTTAAGTACCATCGTAGTAGCTTGGAAAAATTGATGCCAAATTCATGGCCTGCTATTTTTTTAGAATTTTGCTAAGTCTAGCAGATTTTGGTCAAATTTAACAAAAAATTAGTAACAATTCTAGTTGGCTATGTCATATCGCATCATAGTAGCTTGCGATAATAATTAATTAAATTCAAGGCCTACTAGATTTCTTAGTATTTTGCTGTATTAACCTAAAAATGCCGAGAAATCTAGTAGGCTTTGATCAAATTTAATAAAAAAATTGTAAATTCTAGTTGGCTATGTCGTATAGCAACATAGTAGCTTGGAATAATAATTATCAAATTCAAGGCCTGCTAGATTTTTTAGTATTTTTCTGAATTGAAACCCAAAAATGTCGAGAAATCTAGTAGGCTCAAATTTAATTTATAGTTGGCTATGAATTTAAATAGCTTGGAAAAATAAATGCCTGCTATTTTTCTTAGCACTTTATTAAGTCTAGTAGACTTTGGTTAAATTCAATAAAAAATTCAAGGCTTGCTAGATTTTTTGGCATTTTATTGTAATATTGGAAACTAGTGAGCAATCTAGTAGGTAAAATTCAACAAAATAACAATTATAGTTGGCTATGGATTCAATTACGTAGTTTGGAAAAACCAAAAAACTAGTCATATTTGTAAGCTAATTGTAGCCCTCTTTTGTATATTTACCAATAGCTGGTCGAAATAATCCAACCGGTAATTGTTGGCCTTCTGATCGGATAACATCTTCAGCAATTGCTTTGGTGAATGTATAAGTATTTGGCCATTTTCCTAGAATTCTACGAAAAGAAAAAACTTCTTTTTTTTTAATTTTCAATAATTGATAATTCTACTAACCCCGGTGTTATTTTATCCAACATTTGATCCGATACACTTTCAGTCAATAGAATTAATTTATCTGGATCGATTGGTGATTGATAGAAACGTTCATCAATTAATGAATTTGGTACATGCGAAAATGCGGTCGATACATGTATTAATGATGTTTTATTTAACATTTGTTTAAATAAATTCAAAATTTCTTTTGTACTTTTTACATTGATTGCAACGGCAATTTTTAATTTCTCATCAAAACGTACCGTTGCCGCCACATGGAAAACAATAGACACCTACAAAAATAGAATAGTAACGCCATCTATTGTTATATACGTCACGTGATTGTTTGGAAATATATAAATTACAACTTTAGATAATAGATGGCGTTTATATGATTTTAAAAGATTTAGGTTATAATTAATAACCTTTATATTAGGAGTATATCCTCGGTAGTATAGTGGTAAGTATCCCCGCCTGTCACGCGGGAGACCGGGGTTCGATTCCCCGCCGGGGAGGAATTTTTATTGAACAATTATTGAAAAAAACGCCATCTATCGCCAGTTATCGAACAACACATTAATTCTAACCTACAAGATGACGTTTTAATTAATTTTAATAATTGCACTATTTTTGTAACAAGACGATTAATAATTCATACGAGCTATAAAGGATAACCATTTATAAATTTGTAATTAATAATTAATCAAGTATTTTAATTGATTAATAAATTAAGGACAATATTTATTATTATTTTGTTAAAACGATTGAGCAATTTAAGGAATTCTAACCTTAACTGTCAATGTTAGTTGTGAAGGTCGCCGCTAGATTTGTTTATCTACATTCTAGTTGGCTATGATTTTAGTACAAATATTCGAAGTAATCTACGACACTACGTTCGAAAATCATTGTAAATTCCGAATTTTTTCGCAATCATTTAAAATTCGTTACTTGTCTGTGATTTTATTTCCTTGACAATCTAGAATTTTAATTGAAAGCCGACAAAAAAATCTGACTTTTATTATACAGTTCGACTTATTTAGAATTCACATTGAATCCTTATCAATTCAAGGTAATTAATGTTAATACTAATAATAAACAAATAATTGAGCCACCTTACCTCATTAATAAGTACTTGACGATCTTGTAAACTGATTCCTAAATCAGTTAAACTACAATCGCCACTAACAGCAACGATTTTATGTCGAAATTTCGGCACTTCCAAACGTAAACGATCAAAAATACAATCATCGAACAATTCATCTAAACGTTGATGTAGATTTTTGCCTTTTTTATTGCGAATTAACACGTAAATCGTTGATAGATTCGAACAAGTACGCAACAATTTCTCGATGAGTATTTTACCCAAAAAACCAGTGCCACCAGTTATAAAAATATTCGTATTTGAATAGAATCGCTGGATTGGTGTCAAATCTTTCAAATCGTCCATATTTGCTGGAAAATCCAACACAAAATTAACGGTGTATACACCGCTTTAACTATTTTAGCATATTTGTCATGGTAACGTGTATCTTTTGTTCGATTTAGCGCCAATTCTAATTAATCGTTGCCATGGTAATGTTAGATTTAGCGCGAATTTTAAAATCCTAACCACTCATTAATTATTCATAATTATTATTTAATCAATCGAAATAGACACAATTAAGTAATATTATTGGTAAATTTTTTATTACAATCGAATTACTTTCTAACTGTTCACTTTAAATGAATTTTGATTTATTTGCAATTACATTTTTTCCGATTATTGTCCAATAGATTTTGAAATAGAGCAAGTTATATAAAGACGAATTTACAAAACTATCATGAATTTTGATTCAATCAAACGAAATAATCCAATTTTACTTTATTTGAATATACGCAGATTTGATAGTGTATGGTCGGCTTGAATTGTAGTTTCAATATGCGTTACTATGACGATGTTGTGTTGATAAATTGGCGCAATTTTCAAAATTTAGTTATAATTAGAAAATAAACAATCGAATTGCGTGTTTGATTTCTATTAATTGATGCAAATTTTACAATTCTAACCGAGTTAATTATATAATTAGCAAAATTGTACAATCAAATTGCCAATAATACAAATTATTTCTATTATAATCGTAGAATTCGGAATTGGTGGTGTATGGCCGGTTTTAGCGCCGATTTTGGCGAATCTCCGTTGCCATGGCGATTGGTGCGCATTTCATAATTGTGCAAAAATGGGAAATTGGCGCCGAATTCAAATCAATTTGCCAAATTTCATTCAATTCCAGCTAAATTAATAGATTAATTGCTATTTTTGTGGGTATTTATAGTCGAATAGACCTTGAAATAGTGCAATGTTACGTAAAAATTGCTGCAATTGTCGGTCAATTTCTTTTTTAGAATATTAAATGAGCACGATTTATATAACAACAACAATAATAATGATGGTAATAATTAAAATAAACGCGACTTTCACTATTATGGTTCGGTTAAATTAAAGTCGAATTGATATAAATTGGCTCGTTTATGAAATCTTCGACGAAATTGATTTGAATTGTGGGAAAAACGAGACAATTCCAGCAAAAATCTCTCTACAAAGAGAGAATTTTTGAGAGAAAGGTGGCAACTTTCACGATTACCTAACATAAAACACATTTCGATTGTTTTATTTGCATTTGATTAAACAAATTTGAATGGAGAAACTCACCGATTTCAATCATCTTCGTCGAATTTGCCAGTTTTTCTCTAAAAAAAAAAAAACAAAAATCGACAAATTCCCCAACTAATCTAGTTTCGTGTATTCTTTATTTTTCTCGAACAATTTCGTCGGCTCATCAATATGTGGCAATGTTTCCATATAAATTCACACACACATGCACACGATCTTCAATTATGTGTAAGAATGCACTAATACCACACTAGAAATAAATTAAAAATCGTGTGTGTACACGGCTTAAGACGACATTATTGTAATCAATGTTGGCCAGGTAGTGTTGGGCCTCTTTACAGTTAAGACTCGTCTTCGTTTCTACCTTTTCTTTATCGTTAAAGGGGTGGTAAGTTGTCCGAGTAGTGGTGGTGGTCCTAATTTATAACACAATAGATAGTGAAAGTGGTGGTGGTCATTTCAATATTTCTCTCTAATTATTATAATTAGAACACACAAATTTATGCAAATAAACAGAAGAATTTACGATTATTCAATAGTCTGTGTCTAGTTTTGGTTAATTTATTCAAAATTTCACTCATTTAAAATTTTCCAACTATTGATTGATTTGTATACGTTTGTATACAGGATGATTTCAAGTTTATAATTAAAAAAAACAAATTAGTTGATGAGCAATTTAATAAATCTCTTGGGGATTTGTAGAGGCGTCCCTCGAGAATATTTGAGCAAAATTTGGTGCCTGTAGCTTGTCGAGAAGTCGGTCAAATTGCGCTATTTTCGGACAATGTCGCGATTTTTACCAATAAAACAACAAAATATAGTTTTCTCTTGTTTTTTGGAAAAATTAGAAAATTTATTTACTTTACTCTATTTAGAAGTGAATTTTATTCCAAAATACTACGTTTTGACGGTCTAAACAGACAATCGGAGTCGTTGTTTCGGTGGAGAAAAATTGCTTATCTTTGATCAACAATTTTCGAGTTGTTATCCAATAGATTTGGATGATTTAAACTGCATGAGAAAGAACATTTTAAGCCCTACCAGATGGCGTTTTTTATTTGTGAAAATTCGCAAACAATCCTGAGTTATAGAAGAGAATTTTAAATCCTACTAATTTTTGTATTTTTTCACAAATTTTACATTTTCTTCCATAAGTTGCCAAATATTATTTATTTTGCAATGATTTTGACACAATTTATAGACAACTGCCAACACTTTCCAAATTTACAAAAAAAATTCCGATAGCTTTGTTAGTTTTCCGGGAAATTACCGAAAAGTTCAGCACAATTTCTCAAACATTTCCTTCTATAATTGAAAATTACATGCTTATTTACATAAAGCTCATTAGATATTCCGTTAAATCGTCTTTCTAACACCGTTTGAATCGTGTCAATCCGTCGGAAATTAAACGAGAAATCCTAGATCATTCTATTCTACTCGATTTTAGTGAATCATCCTGTATATAATAATATTGACGAGTTTATTATAATAATTTACAACGCAGTTGGCTGTGCATTTGGTATATGGTGTCGTAGCTTAATTCGGCTATTTGAAGAATACAATGAACTAATCTAACAAGCTACGTAACTAAAACATGGCCAACTTTGAGGTAAATTATCATGGTAAACTCGATATTGTGGTTGTTAATTAATAAACAATAGAGCAATTATGTCATATTTTTATAAATAAATTGTCAATTGTCTTAGAAAATAGATTTGATTATTTAATTATACCTTCTATATCGAGTTATTAATCAAAATTAATGATACATTTGTTGATAAATAAATAAATAAATAAATAAAGAGATAAATTATGTATTCATATCATGTTTTAAGAATCAACATATAATATTCATTTATAGTTATACGAAAAATCCCCAGTTGGAAATTTGCAATTTTTTTTTCCATTATTTTCGATTGTTTTTTTTCCTATTTTTATTGTCTCAATTCCTCGGCGATTTCTCATAAATTCATTAAAATTTATATCACATCTCCATTTAGTTATTTCCCGATTCTTTTTTTTTTCTTTAATTATTATTCTTTTGAATTTTCTACGATTTTACGTTTTGACAAATTCAAATATTGCGCCAAATCCATTTATGTCAAATTAGTTCAAATCGGCAACATTCGTGGCGCTGTCAACTCTCACATCTTGAATCAAAAGCAAGGCCAACTTTGCTCTATTACTAAGCTTACTTTGCTCCATTAGCCTGCAAAGTATTGGAGAATCTAGCAGGCCTTGATCTAAAGCTATCCATAAAGAATGATTTATGTCACATCAATTTGGCGTGTTTGTGCCGCTTTATCGTTGATATTCTCCAAGTTTTGGCGATTCATTGCCATGACAATGCCGGAGATCTCTTAGAATTATAAAAAATTAGACAGTATTCTCTAACTTTTTAGTAATTCATTACTATGACAACAGTTTTTTCAATTGTTAGAGAATACAACTGAGAAACTGTCGATCTCTAGCGTTGTCATGGTAACGAATCACCAAAAAGTTAGAGAATACGTGTATCTAATAAAGCTGTCCATTGACGATGAGTTTTGTCGCACAAGAGGTGCCAAATCGGACGTGTTTGTACAGCTTTATTATATAGTTTTGCTCTATTTTACGTGTTAATTATTTTTATAAATAGTAGAATTGATTTATTTCATAAATAATTAACGGTAGTTGTACAAATATTTATTTTATATAACTGTAATTTACACAATTGTTGACATAAATAATTTTGTTTTTTCAACAATAATTTTCTTCGAATTTCCATTTTGCGTTATATAACAATTTTAAGAAAATGTTATTAAATGTTGTAAGACATCAATTAATTTTTTTTATTTTAATTATTTCGAATAGTGTTAATTGTAATCATTCGATAAAGAAACGATTTCTTCTATTTCAAAACAATACAGTACTTCAGGTAGTAGATTTTCAAATTCTAACCTCAATTCCGTTAATTCTAACCTAATTGTTTTGTTCCGATTTATAAATTAGTTCAGTTCTGGCTTATCGGTACCGTTAATCCTACCAAGACGTACGATAAACTTAAGCCTTTTAGCCCAAGTCAATTACAATGAACCGACACGTGTTGAACACCTAAGACCGTCGATATTTGAAGCAAAAACCAATCAACAATACTATTTCGATATAAATCGCCAGTTTTTCTACAAATACATCATCGAATTCTTGGATGGGTAACTTTGCTAATTTTAGGTTATAAATGGCGGCTTAATTTCGATTGATTTCCAGTATTGGTTTGGACGGGGAACAATGTTTGTTGCGAATAATTTGCGAAATTTCCGAATTCCCACCGCATTTGGACCATAGGGAGAATCTTTTGGAGGAAATTGTCCATTATATGTTTACGTAAGTTGTAATTTTGATTAAATTCGAAAATTAATTGAGAAATTCCTAGACCATCAATCGATCTAGTTGGCGATAATTCAACTGTCGAAATTTCATTCAATAATAGAGTGCTACAAGCGGAGAATTTCGGTAGAAATTGTGGACAATGTAAACGACAATACTCAACGTGTATGGTGCCTTTAATCGACATTTTCACAACGAAATTCGTCATTTAAACAATTGTAACAATAAAAAAAAAACAAAAATATGAAATATACTAAAGAAACTTGTTTGGTAATTTTAATTGGCGACAGTTGGTACCTTTAGTGATTTTGATTGCTCAAAGTTGCCTGGCACACTGTTGATTTTCCACTAGATCTAGTTACACGATTAAAATGTCGGCGTTTTGATTGTTTTAATTTCCTTTCAATATATTAATTATTATTAATTTTATAACAGAAATATGTTTTTATTGTAGAAGAAATCGATTAAACAATTATGGGTACAGTTAATGCAAAAGTAATTTCCAAAAAAATCGATTAAATTAAATCATCATCTAAATATAGTTGTGACATAACCTCAAATAATTCGTTTTTATTTCCAGTCGGAAGAGAAATCAACAAATTTTAATGATTATCAACAACCGGACAATGGCGAGAATCATGAAATCAATATGGAGAACGTTAAAGTTTGTATTTTTGTTGAATTTTATGGGTTAGAATTTACAGACATTTTTAGGTTAGAGTTGATCGTGTACATATCGATGGATTGGCACGGACTAAAAACGATATAATCGAGGACAGTATACGGGATTTATTTAAAGCCGACAATTTCCAAGAGGTTCTAATACGCGCCCATCGGGTAATTGCCAAATTTCCAACTTTATAACCTCAATTTTCGGACGAATTTGTGATTTTAGGTGCGTTTAAAATTGAACGAATTGGATTGTTTCAAGAACATCGGCATATTCATCGATACTTCCAAAGGCGACAATGCCAGTCCTGATGGTTTAGAAGTAAATCGTTTGATTTTTCTACAATTGGACAGAAATTGCCATATTTCTAACCTATTAGTGGATTGCTATAGCAATAAAACAAGATGGCATGTGGAAAAGAGCACTTTTCCAAATTTCTGTCCAATTGTTGTAATAATTGTATATGGAAAATTGTTTTCTTTAGGTGACTTTTAATGTGAAAGAATATAAACGTTTAACTGGCGGTGTATCAACCCATGTTGGTAATAATGAAGGTTCATTAGCTGTAGGTTTAAAAACACCAAATTTGTTTGGACGTGGTGAACGTATCCAAGTTGAATATAGTCATGGTTCGAAGAAATCATCGAATTTTAATGTTGCTTTTATTAAACCATTGAGAGGCTATTATCGACCTATGTAAATTTGATATTTTTACAAATTTTTAGGTTAAAAATCGTTAATTTTGTTGTTATTTAAATAGTTTCACTGCCAGTCTATTTCAAGCCCATTCCGAATGGCCCTCATCTGGTTATAAGGAACTCGATCGTGGTCTTCTATTGGATTTCGGCTTCAATTCAACCTCTTCGGTAAATGTTTTTTTTGCTCATGTTTAGCGAAATTTATTAGTAGAATTGAAATAATTCGAAAACTATAAAAGAAATCGATGTGATACAGGTCGGAATCGATTCTAAATACGATTTTCTACAACTCTAACTGTTTAATATTTGTAAAATTCGATTGGGTTGTCCGGAAATTTGGAAAAACTCAATTTTGGGGGGATTTCAAATTACTCGCTAGATAATCAATAGAATCAAATGAAATAAAAATTGATAGATAGAGGGAAGTTAAGGTTATAATTGTGAGTTATTCCCATTTTAATTCCATTTCTCGTTTGCTGTAAAACCACAATCAAAGTAACCTAAAAACTTATTTAGCCAAATTTAAATAGTAGAACCGAAATAATTCGAAAATTATAAAAGATATCGACATAATAGAAGTCAGAATCAATTCTAAATATGATTTTCTACAATTCTAATCGTTTAAAATTGGGAAAATTCGATTGGATTTTCCGGAAATTCGAATAAACCAAATTTTGGGGGATTTCAAATTACTCGCTATATAATCAATGGAATCAAATGAATTAACAATAGATAGATAGAGGAGAGTTAAGGTTACAATCGTGAATTATCCCCGTTTCAATTCCATTTCTAGTTTGTCGTAAAGCCGCCCCCAAAGTTACCAAATTTTTTAACCTAAAAATGCAACAATTTCTCTTTCTATTACTCCTAGAAGATGATTTCTGGGGGTTAATTTTATCCCCAACTATCAAATCTTTAAACGCTCTACAATTCTTATCATTTTCTTTCCAATTTCCTCTAATGATAACGATTTTTTTTTTTGTAGTTCAAGCACAATCTCCAATGGGAGGGTACAGTACGTGATTTGGGTGTATTGAGTCGTACAACATCGTTTGATATACGCGAAGAAGCCGGTGTTACATTGAAATCATCATTAAAACACATCTTATCAATTGATACACGTGACGATTTAATATTTCCAAGTGGTGGTAATTTATATAAATTGATAAGCGAAATATCCGGTCTTGGTGGTAATGTTGGCTATTTAAAAAATGAATTGTACCTTCAATCCAACCATTCATTAGCTGAAGATTTCGTTAGTTTCTCTATTTTAATTATTATTATTATATCAAGTGTGCCATGGTAATTCGATTAGATTGTCGGTAATGCAGATTACTTTCAAAATTTAACTACAGTAATCTGCATTACCGACAGGTTGATATAAGAAATAAACCTACGTCCACAAAATCACAGCCTACCGTGGTACACTCTAGAATTTCAATTGAATTCGATTTTTTTTTTTTAGGTTTTACAATTTACTTTAAGTGTTGGTTTAATGCGTGGTATCAGTAATGATATGAAAATTGGCCTACCGGATCGGTATTATTTAGGTGGTCCAACATCGGTACGTGGTTTCCAGACACGCGGTATTGGCCCCCATAGTGATGGTAATGCATTAGGGGCATTAAAATATTGGGCAACTGGTGTACATTTATTTACACCATTACCATTCCGTCCTGGACGTGGTGGTTTTGGTGATTTATTCAAAACACACTTATTTATGACAGCTGGTAATGTTTCCGATTTCAAATTAGGTAATTATATTGTAAAGTAAATTTATGAACGTAAGTCGTTTCTTGTTTCAACCATTTGTCGGTAATGTAGATTACTCTCAGGTCGATAGTAATCTACATTACCGATAAATGGTTGAAACAAGAAACGGACATACGTTTATAGAGTCACAGCCGCCTGTGTGAAGATAATTATTGATTTTATTCGAGGTGATGGTGATTTAATCCAACAATTAACCGAACGTATGCGTTTATCATACGGTGCTGGTATTGCATTACGTTTAGGTAATATGGCACGTCTTGAAGTGAATTATTGTTGGCCATTTAATTACGAAAAAAGTGATCAAATTCAAGCTGGCGTCCAATTTGGTATTGGGGTTGAATTCTTGTGAATTTCTCTTATATATTTAGAAACAAAAAAAAATCTACATTGATCACTCAAAACGCTAGTAAATTATGTACAATTTTAACATTTTATTCATGTACATTAGAATGTTGTCAATAAAATTTGTTAAATAAAACTGTGCGCTACAATTAGTAGTATAGAAGTGTGGTTATAATTGGTGTTGGGCGACATTTAACTGTGAATATGACAATCATGGTCTGCTAGATTTTTCAACATTGAGTTGTATTCAAATAAAATTCTAGGAAATGTCGTAGCTTAAAAAATATGTGACAAATTTGAAATATATGAAATGAAGTAAGTTACGACACTAGTGTAAATTTGGGGATATTAAAAATTGAAATTATTAAATTATGGAGCTACTTTTAGTTTTGTTCTATAGTGATTTTTAGTCTATCAGGTTGTCGGCCATGATTGAGTCTATTATAGTGGCGTCCTCTATCCGGTTGTCAATTTTTATCGAATTAGAATTTGTTGTAAAATTTAGTAAATAATTAACTTTTAACTAAAGAATAATTAAATTAAATTTAATCTAAATTAATTGTGTTAATTATTGATAATTAGTTTGAAATTTGTGATAATGTTGTTAAGTAACCTCAATAGAACATCACATTAACCTATAAGATTAACTGATAAAAAAACAAAAGAATATCCTCAATTTGTAATTAATTAAATTTTAGTTAAAATTTGGCGAAAAAATGGCCCAAATCGATTACGATTTGGATAGTTCTGGTAGCTTAATGGATGTGAGTATTTTACAAATTTTCCAAAATTTAAATAAATCCTATAACCTACAATTATGATAAAATGGCGTCTATTGTATAAATTTCCGATTTTCATCAATTTCCAGAAAATCCAAGCATTGATAGCGCCCCCGCAAAGCGACGATGCGAAAACAACGAAGAAACAAACCACCCAAGAACACCATCCGTACTTCAAACGGCCCGGCAAAGGCCACAATCACGACAGTTGTGATGCGTGCAGTGAGGGCGGCGATCTGATCTGTTGCGACAAATGCCCGTCGAGTTTCCATCTACAATGCCAGTATTCGTCGATAAACCACCCCCCAAATTCGGGTTAATTTGTATAATTTGCAGCGATCCCCCGTTGGAGGTCAAGGATATACCGGCCGGCGAATGGTTGTGTCAGAGTTGTCGGTTTTTGAAGAAACAGAATTCGGTGGTGCCACAACAGCGGAATAAACGGTCGTCTTCGACGCCCTGTCGAAGTTTACAGCAGCAGCAACAGCCGCCGTTGAAGAAGCCGAAATTGAGTCCGATGGAGTTGTTGATACAGGCGGCGAATTCGATGAATCCGAAACAATTCGAATTGCCGCGCAGTATGAGCGTACCGTGTCTATTTCCAGGGACTGATAAAAGTATGGAAATTGTACAGGGTGAGCCGCAACAGGGTGGCCTATTAGAAGTTCATAAAATTCGATTTATAACCGAACTACCACTAATATGGGGTTGTATTTTTTAGTTTCAATGCAAATTTGAATTTATAATGAGATTTAAGGTGGCTTTGATAATCTAACGTTGATAATTTTTCAGGAATTTCTAAATTTCGTAGTGTTTGATAGAAATATTCATATCTTTGAAACTATTGCTAGTAGACGATCCAAATTTGAACCTAAAATAGTCCAAACTACATACTTTAAGTCAAATTTTATAGAATTAGAATATCTTTCAGCGTTTAGCTGAAATTAATTAATTTCAAACAATTTTCAAACCGTCATAACTTCAGTTTATTGAATAAAACATCAAATTTTCGTTTATTTCCATCGATAAGCAACGATTCTATATCGAATTTTATTAAAATTTCGTATATTAGCCTGAAAATTTTTAAATTATTCGAAATTTTCAATATCAACTCAATATCCACCACTGAAAAATTATAAAAACATAGAAGGCTTAGCCAAACAACTGTCAATTCAATTGTTACAATCAATCATTATTAATTATTTTTAGATTTTTTTAACGAAAAACTATCGAAAAAAGTGATAATGATTAAATTTAAATTATTTCGATTTTTTCTTGTAAAATTTGCTGAAATTGTTGAAAAAAAAACAGATAAAATAGTCATTGTTAACCTCAAATAATGCAGTTAATGTCAATTTTTCTGAGCCTTTTATGCGTTAATTAAATGGGAATTAATAAAGCATAGGCGAGTTGATGTTAGGCTCTTTCAGGGATTATTTTAAATGAGAAAGTATCGAAAAAAGTGATAATGAATTAAATTTAAATTATTTCAATTTTTTCTTGTAAAATTTGCTGAAATTGCTGAAAAAACAGGTGAAATATTCGTTGTTAACCTCAAATATGGCAGTTATTGTCAATTTTTCTAAGCCTTCTATGTGTTTATTTTTATGGGAATTATTAAAGCATAGGCGGCTTGATATTCGGCTCTTTCAGGTAGCGGAATTTGAAATTACTGAAAAATTAAAAGAGAATTTTAGAGAGTGTTGATATAGTTCGATACAGAATTTTTTTCTCTATCCAACCATATAAAGCAACAAGGTGTTCCGTTTAAAATAGGAGAGTTATAACAATTTGAAATTGTCTGAAATTAATAATTAATTTCAGCTAAACGCTGAAAGATTACTTAATTCTGTAAAATCTGCTAAAAAGTAGAATATTTAAACTATCAAAATTCCAAATTTTAGTCATTCAAATGCTATAGTTTTCGAAATATGAATTTTTTTAATTAATTCTGTAAACTTAAAGAATTCAGAAATACTCTAAAAACTATCAACACTAGACTAAACTACCCTTAAATTTCCGCATATAACCCAAATATTCAATAAAAAATCGACAATTCCATTTAAAATAAAGTTGGTTGTTCTACCTCATATTTTCTAGGGTTAGTTCGGGTAGATGATGCTTTGAATAGGTGATCCTCTTGGCTTCAATTTTGTAATAAGTTTGAAATTTATGGAAAATTTCGTTTTCAGTCGAAGCACCCTATTCGAAGAACGGCAGGAAATCGTTAAAATTACAAAAAGACCACGAAAAGAAACAAGACAGTACAATTTTATTACCAGCACGTAAATGTTACGAATGTCGTAGATCATGCCGTATTGCACCATTAATAGCCTGCGATTATTGCCCTTTATACTATCATTTAGATTGTTTAGATCCACCGTTAACAGCACCACCTAGTGGCCGTTGGATGTGTCCCAATCATGTTGAACATTATCTTGTAATTAATTCTAATTTTTATCGTTGATTAATCGAAAAATTAATTAAAATGATTCTTATAGGATTCAAAATTATTAACATCAGTTTCGGTAACTGAACGTATAAAATTATGGGATCGTTTCAATGGACATATCGATCAGGATATAATAAAATTGGAATTTTTCCGTAAAATTCAACGGAAAAATCCACCATTTCGTTATAAATTGAAATTAACACCAAGACGTTGTATTAATGTACCGAAAATGATCAAAGAACACTACCAAAAACCGATACAATTACTACCAAGTTTAAAAGATTTATTACGAATAGAAAATTCGATACAAACACAACAAAATTTTAATTATTTTAATGATAATACTAGTGATAAGGAGATAAAATTAGAGAATAATAATAGTGATAAAATCGATGGTAATTGTAAGGAAATTGATAATAATATTGATGAAGTACAAAATTTAGATGATATCGATAGAGAAATTTGTGAAAATCAAATAATTAATAGTAAAATTGATGAAAATGTTGGTAATACTGATGATAATAAAATTGAGAATCAAATTAATGATAATAATATTGATGGTGATGGTGATAATGATAATAGAATAGATGATGAGACTTGTATTAAAAATGGCTGTGTTAAAAATGAGGAGGCTGTGATAACCGAAATTTCAAATGAAGGTATTTTTAAATAAATTAAACCAATTAGAATTGCTAATTTATAAATAGAACGGATTTTTTAAAATTTCGCGCCATTACTCATGGTGGAAATATTGTAAAATTCACCAGTAATGTTGGTGATATTGATTCAAAAATGGCGCGAATTTTAAAATTTCCAAATTGGACTATCAAATTGATTTAACCGCCTTAATTGTTGCAAAGATGGCTGTGAATTTGTTGAATAATGTTGGTAGTACTGATTTAGAAATGTGCGAATTTTAAAATTTCTATTTTCAATTTTAATCAACAAAACAACTGGTAATGAAATCGAATTTTTTTAAATTCGCGCCATTAAGCACCATAATTGTCGAATTATATTGGCAATACTTGCTAAAATTGACGCGCTGATTTTGTAATTAATTTTAATTGAATTGTAATTAATTAAATTACAATTCAACAACAATAATTACAGTTGGCTGTGACATTCTGGAATTATATTGGTAGTACTTGTTTAGAAAATGGCGCGAATTTTCAAATTTCCAAATTAAACTATCAAACAAATTGATTTAACCGCCATAATTATTGCGCAATTGTTGTAAAGGTGGCTGTGAAATTGTTGAATAATGTTGGTAGTATTTATTTAGAAATGCGCATTTTTAAATTTCAATTATTTTCAATTTAAATCAAAATAACCATTTCCAAGTGGTTTTTCATTATTTTTATAAGTTAAAGTACTCAGAATTGCCAACTTTGTAGATAATACTGTTAATGAACTCGAATTTTTTAAAATTTGCGCCATTAAACACTATAATTGTTGAATTATATTGGTAATACTTGTTTAGAAAATGGCGCGAATTTTAAAATTCTAGAATTAATAATTGGCAATTTGAATATTTTTACAAAATTTCCACAATTTTATTGTTATTTTCAATTTAATTTACAATTGAACAACAATAAAATAATTTTTATTTATTTTTTAATTAATTATAATTAAAGTCATTGTTTTTTATGTATCTAGTCGGCTTTGATTAGGGTAGAAAACAAAACACCAACTGTCATAGTTTTATAATTTTTGTTATTACTATAATTTTTTTTATAGTATATAAAAACGGTATGTTAATTAATAATTAATAATTTATTGAATTAATTTATTAATTGTTTGTTATAATTTTCGATTATATTCGACTTTATTTGAAACCGGCAAAATTTGAGGTTAGGGGTAGCTTAATTCGCTCAAATACAATTTACGGATTTTACACAATCCTCTCTTATTGGTCATTTCGAATTGGATTAACCAATAAGATTGTCGGATCAATTTACGTGTAGATTTGATTGTGAATTAAGCAATTCTTTTATTGTTAATTAATAATTGTTTTTTTGAATTATTTCAGTTGAATTGAAATTGAAACAATTAGATGAACGTATATTACGTTTATTGGCATATCAACGTATCCAACATTTATTATCAAATCAACAACAACAAACACAAATCAATTTGAATCAATATTTACCAATAAATTTACAAAATAAATTGAAACATATGCCGATGCCTAGTGAATTATTAACACCAGCTGATATTGAACGTATATCGCGTGTATTTTCAACGAATACAAATCAAATAATTAGTCCAAAAAAAGAGACAATCAACAACAATAATAATAATAATAATAATAATAGTGGTAATAATGGTAATATTGGTATTGTTAATCGAACGAAACATTTATTACGTGCTAGAGCTATGTTATGTCCAGTTGTATCGCCACATTTCTACAATATACGGACACAAGAGGTTGATCCAAATTCTGTACGACATGATGATAGTTTTATGGGTTATCGTCCAACTGTATCGACACGTTATCCAGATGCTGTGGCGATGCGTTATCGTATTTTAAATATTGGTAAAGGTTCAACGAACGATTTAAATTTGGAACGTTTCGGTTATTGTAATCGTATATCATCAAGACATGCTACAATCTTTTTCGATGAAGTATTTTTTTTTATATAATTTTTTTTTTTTGTTTAATTAATTAATATTTGTTGTAGTTTACGAAAAATTACGAATTAATCAATTATTCCCAATATGGTAGTTATGTGAATAATATTCTATATGCCAATGATACTCTATTGATAGAACGCATAAAAAATGGCCAAAAATCTGATGATAAATTGAATAATGTACCATTAGAGATACAAGTTAGAGAGATTATTGATAAGAAACGTAAAGTTATAAGACAATTACCACAACAACAATATTATCATCAGAATTATTATCAACAATATAATAATAATAATAATAGTAGTAATAATAATAGTAATAGTAATAATAGAAGGAATTCGTATGATTATTTTAAAATGATAGCAAATGATGGTATAGAAACATTTGAATGTTGTTGTACAACAACAAATCTAATCAATAATACAATTTATGATATGAATAAAACTGGTTGGGAAGGACCGGCTATATTAAATCATGGTAGCCTATTAAGATTTGGATGTATATCGTTTGTTTTTTCGATAGTTGATTGTGCAGCTTGAATTTTTCTTTTAAATATCGGCGGGAATTTTAAATGGAATATGGTTTCCTAACTCTCACTCTCTCTATCTATCTATCTCTGTCTCTATTTCTATCTCTATCTCTACCCCTATCTGTCTGTATTATTATATTTTATATTTTGTCCTAAACCGATTATTGTATATTAGAGAAAAAAATAAATTAATGTTTTTTTAAGGAAAATTACAATATTGAGCTGTCCCTATGAAACAATCATGATTGAACGTGAATGGTACGCTTTATTCGACTGTTAGAACAATAGTTGTGATTGAAATCGCAGGTAACTTTATTTAAAATTCTATAATACTTCAAATTACATCAAGTATGTCTGATAGTTGGCCATATTTTAGTCGTGTCGTAGATTAGTTCATATTTTACTTGTAGTGTGGTTTTTCAAGCATATTAGTTAATCTACGACTTTTGGTACTTGAAATAGGCGCAAATCGCAGGTAACTTTGATCAAAATTTCTATAATATTTTAAATTATATCAAGTGTGCAATGGTAATTTACTTGACAGTTGACTATGTCGTAGATTAGTTCATATTTTATTTTGTAATTGTGTTTTTTCTAAGAATATGAGTTAATCTACGACTTTTGAAATCGCCGCAAATCGCAGGTAACTTTATTTAAAATTCTATAATACTTCAAATTACATCAAAAATGCCATGGTAATTTACCTGACAGTTGGTCATGTCGTAGATTAGTTCGTGCACAAGCATATGAGTTAATCTACGACATTTGGTGGTTGAAATAGCCGCAAATGGCAGGTAACTTCGTTTAAAATTCGATAGAACTTCAGATTACATCAAGTGTGCAATGGTAATTTACTTGACATTGGACTATGTCGTAGATTAGTTCATATTTTACTTTGTAATTGTGTTTTTTCCAAGAATATGAGTTAATCTACGACTTTTGGTGGTTGAAATAGTGACGAATCACAGGTAACTTTGTTTAAAATTTTATAAAACTTCATTTGAAGTGCTATGGTAATTTACCTGACTGTTGATCGTGTCGTAGATTAGTTCATATTTTACTTTGTGGTAGGTGCTTTTTTCAAGTTAATCGACCACATTTGATGCTTGAAATAGCCGCAAATCGCAGGTAACTTCGTTTAAAATTCGATAGAACTTCAAGTTACATCAAATGTGCTATGGTAATTTACCTGACAATTGACCATGTCGTAGATTGGTTCATATCTTACAGTGAAATTGTGCTTTTTTTTCTTCAAGTATATGAGTTAATCTACGACTTTTGATGGTTGAAATAGGCACAAATCGCAGGTTACTTCGATTAAAATTCTACAGAACTTCAAATTATATTAAGTGTACTATGATAATTTACCTAACAATTGGTCGTGTCGTAGATTAGTTCATATTTTACTTGTAGTTGTTTTTTCAAGCATGAGTTAATCTACTACTTTTGGTGATTGAAATAGGCGCAAATCCCAGATAACTTTGATCAAAAATTCTATAATACTCAAATTATAGCAAATGTGTTATGGTAATCTCCCTAATAGTTGGCCATGTCGTAGATTAGTTCATATTTTACTTCTAGTTGTGCTTTTTTCAAGCATATGAGTTAATCTACGACTTTTAGTGGTTGAAATAGTGACAAATCGCAGGTAACTTTGTTTAAAATTCTATAAAACTTCATTTGAAGTGCTATGGTAATTTAATTGACAGTTGGTCGTGTCGTAGATTAGTTCATGTTTTACTTCGCAGTTGTTTTTTCAAACATGAGTTAATCTACGACTTTTGGTGGTTGAAATAGGCGCAAATCGCAGGTATCTTTAAAATTCTATAAAATTTGAAATTATATCAGGTATGCCATGGTGATTTACCTGACATGTGTTGTTGATTAGTTCATAATTTACTTTTTAATTTTGCTTTTTTTAAAGCATATGAGTTAATCCACGAATTTTGGTGGTTGAAATAGTGGCGAATCGCAGGTAACCTTGTTTAAAATTCTATAAAACTTCATTTGAAGTGCTATGGTAATTTACCTGACAATTGACCATGTCGTAGATTGGTTCATATTTTACATTGAAATTGTGCTTCTTTATTTTTTCCAAGAATATGAGTTAATCTACGACTTTTGGTGGTTGAAATAGTGACGAATCGCAGGTAACTTTGTTTAGAATTACATAAAACTTCAAGTTACATCAAATGTGCTATGATAATTTACCTGATAGTTGGTCGTAGATTAGTTCATATTTTACTTTGTAGTATATGAGTTAATCTACGACTTTGGTGGGTGATTAGGCGCAAATCGTAACTTTGTTTTAAAATTATATCTAGTTCTTGATTAATTAGATAGATTAGTAAATGCATTATTGAACCGTATGAATCAATCTACGACAGTATATTTAGTATTTTTATTATCAATATCGATATCTTTTCAATATAATATATTTAAACAGAATACATAGATGGTACAAGATCACTTGGATAACTGTACAAAAATAAATGCAATTAACTATTTATAATTAATTTAAAATAATAATTAAAAGTAAGTTTGATTAATTGAACGAAAGTCACGAATTTTTGATTATTTTTTTTTTGTGTATAAATTGATAGAGAGCAATTCTAACTAAACAAAAAAATAACGACTTTCGGAATGTTTGTTTGAACGAAGAAAATTTCAAATATTGTCGTAGTTCTCTCAGCTCCATTTGGTATCTTGTTAAAATAAATACAATTTTTTTTTCTCACATTTACAATATATACAAATACGATTTTTTACTAATAAATTTCACCAATAAAAAAAATTGAGCATAAAACAATAGAAATTGACGATTTAGAAATAACAAAAATTACACATTTTGGCTAAATTTCGTTAGTTCCAATTCCCATCATTTCAACAACGGAACCAAAATAATTGAATTTAACCGAAGAATTGGAAACGAATTGGCTAATTTGCAGGGCGGCAACAAACCCACCCATTGGAATCCCTGTTTCGCTTGATTTACGATTCAATGATTTTAATTTTTAATTATTTTAATGCTAACAGCATTTCTTTTTGCCTTGTCGATTCGTTTTCCGCAAATTCACCGTATCGTTCTGTGTGATATTCTGTCGTTCTTTCATCTCCTGTTTTGAACGTAATACTAGTCGCGTTATCGACATGAACATCTCTTCAACATTGATATTGTCTTTGGCTGATGTTTCGAATAGTTTTATATTCATCGTACTGGCGAAACGTTCGGCGTCCTCAGTTAAGACGACTTTTCGATCGGGCGTGTCGTTCTTATTGCCGACTAACACCCGATTGACGACATCGCAATTCTGTTCGATTTCGTGCAGCCAACGTTTAACGTTAGCGAACGATTCGCCGTTCGTTACATCGTAGACGACAATAACGCCGTGTGTGCCCCGGTAATATCTAAAAATTAACGGCAATTAAACGATTTTAACTCGATGATTTTGTGGATAAGTACGTGCTGGTGATTGTACGGAAACGCTCCTGTCCGGCTGTATCCCAAATTTGTAATTTAACCTTCTGTCCATCGATACAAACGGTTTTTATTTTGAAATCAACACCGATCGTTGTTATATAACTACCAGAGAATGTGTTATCGGCGAAACGTAACAACAATGAACTTTTACCAACGCCTAAAATCCAATTATTATTATTATTCTTATCATTTGTACTGATAACAATAGGGAATTTAATCACGTCTAACCCCGCCCACACTACTTACCACTATCACCAATTATTAACAATTTAAATAAATGATCATAATCACGTGCCATAATTTCCTATATTGTCGTGTATTTTGGTTAATTCGATTTATACCAAATTATTAATCGATTAATTTACGTTAATTTATTTCTAATTAGTTTCATTAATTTATTGTTAATCTTATAACAATCGTTTCGAGTGTTTGATTTGAAAAAAAAATTAACGTTAAAAACAACCCTACAAATAACCAATTAATGACAGCCAGTGGGGGCAATGACATCGACAATATCCCCAAATCGCCAACAATACCACCACAAAATCACTAAATCAACTAGAATATAAACCAAGGCCTGCTAGATTTTTTAGCGCTTCGC